>ML789363.1:9274-22454 GCA_009831015.1 Picea engelmannii
ATCGTTATTTTCTAGTCTAGGCTGTTTGGTCGCTTAAAAAAAAGGCTTGGTTATTTACAAATTTTTCTGCTGTGCTGAAGTAGAAAAATGCTTTCTACATTTTTGGATTCGGTAAATAAACAGGTGCATAAGAAAAAGAGAATCTCATTTCAATGAACTAACAAGTTGATCAGTGTGGCTTTAGAAGCTCTAAGCTGTACTGAAAGTAATGGAAGAACAGAGAAGCATTTGCATTTTGCCTTGAAATCAAATAACTCCAAACTTTGCGGTATCAATATTTCAACAAGGAGATGAAGTCTACGAACATGCTATAATTTAAAAATATTTGAGCTATTACCAATATGGCTTGATGAAGACAACATTTGAGCTATTACTCGACTGTGTGTAGGGATGGAGGAAATCTAGAGTTTGCATGTAATGTTTCGTTTAAATTTGTTAACTCTATTAGGAGTTAAGCTAGTCCTTGTTTGTGAAGTTAGTTTGAAGAAAGAAGGTAATCCAGACCTAGAAATGAGAAGAAACTGTCTTGCTTCCTTGACCTGTGCTTTCATTGCTCCTTCATTTTGAAGTTCATATTTTATTTGGTAATGACTTGTTAATGCCTTTGAAGATGAGCGAATTGTGCAGGCAGATGTATAAAATCTATCAATTGTGTACCGAAACAAATTCGTCATGATGCATTACTAGGTCATTCCTGCATATATCTGAATGCAGAATACTAGATATCGTCATGATGCATTACTAGGTCATTCCTTCATATATCTGAATGCAGAATACTAGATACTGCTTTCTTGTAGGAAGTCTGCAGCATCATCATCAGTAGCAAAAGTAGGATATTTCGTCATTGAGATTTTTTAAAATTTCCAAATCTAAATGTTGTGCTAGATTAGAAGAGTGAATCTTATTTCCATGGTGTAGACCACTGCTACCTTGAATTTGATGTTATGGTCCACATTTTCAATGTGAATAATTGATCAAATAAGGTGATTTTGAATTATAATCTATAAAAGTAATAAGATGACAGTGTGTCTCTCTAAATAAAGAATGGTGTCTACCCAAATCTTGCAGCAGTTTGAGCATCTAAGATGAAAGTCTCTTAGTTTCCATGATATAAAGTTGGATCTGAAGATGGCCAGTCTCAATTTAGAGTTGGTGGAAACAAACCTATAACTAGTAAAATATTTTTTTTACAGAAAATCAGCTAATATTCTTTGGGATTGTACTTAAGATCATGGAGGAAAGAAATGGAGAATTTATAGTGAAAAAAATTCATATGTATTAACAAAGTGAAATTTTGATCTTCTTTCCACTAAAATCTAAATATCAACTTAAAGATAACATATATATGAAAATAAAAACAGTTTGTTATCATATATAAAATGCACAGTTATGTACATCATATAATAAATGTTGGTGGTTGTTGAGGGTAAAATTAAAATTGGTAAGTCTAAACAAAATTAAACCACAAGTATGAATGTGTCTATTATAAGCTTCGGTAGGTAAGCTGGATTGGGTGATCTGCCCCAAGTGCTAGCGAGCATCAGGTTGGTGGTTCAACTCATTGGGCAGCTACTCGTGAGTTGACTACAATGCGATATCTGGATAAACCGGTTCTGTCCTCTGCTTGCTTGAGGAGTGAGTAGTATTGTAATTTCTCCTTGGGGTGTGCGTGGTTTGGATTTCCATCATCATAAATGAAACACATGCGCTTACTATGAGTGCCCTGTGCCCTTTTTATGACCCCTAGGATTTTTCTCTAGTAGTATTGTAGGGCCTACGATATTTAGAACAAGGCTCTTTCGTCAAGTGAAATTTTAGATGGGAAATTATTTTGGATAAGGTGTTTGAGAAAAGTTTGCATTTGAACTTGGTGCATTGCCCTTCAATGGTTTAATGGTTAAGAACATGTGTTTCCTCCTAAAAAGTCGCAAGTTCAAATCCGGAAGGGATAGGGTATGTATACCTCTGTAGACTTTAGGCTTGGTCGTGACTTAAAAAATAGATTATTATGATTATTATAATAGGTCCACATATGCCCAAAAAGAACCAATTCTTTCAATGTGTTGGTGGAAAAAAATTGTGGTTGTTTTACAAAAATAAAAAATAAGACCATGAAACCTTGTATATGATAACAATAGGTTAATCTACCAATAAAAGACTCTTGTTATAGAGATCTGCATAAAAATGAACAAATCTATGTAATAAATTGAATGAAAATCATTGTTAAAGTTCAAAAATATATTTGCCATGGATAAAACACCATCCATCCTCTTTATTGACAAATTATATGGAATTTTGTTCTTAAAATGAAAACAAGTGAAAAAGGGCAAAAAGAGCCCCAAAATCAAACTTCAAAATAAGAAAAGAACATATCTCTACCCTAACTCAAGCCATGTATATACATGGCACACTCATAATTTAATGTTGAGTTAGCAAGAATGTATAATTTAATGTTGAGTTAGCAAGAATGTATAATTTAATATTGAGTTAGGAAGAACGTAGATAAATCAGATGAGATAATATTATGAATGTCACAAATGATGAAAAATGTAGGTTAGTGGGACTCAAAAGTACAATCCAATGAACATACAAAAAAAGTGCCTAAGCCTTTTCCTACAAGTTAAAAGATAAAACATAAAATAAATAAACATACAAAAAGGAGTGCTTAAGCATTTCCTACAAGTAAAAAAATAAAGTATAAAATGAAAAAAACTAAACCATTGTATGAGTAAAGATACCAAAATCAAAACATGACAAAATGATACACAACATTAGAATTAGAGGTAGAATGGGACGGGGAGGAAGCCTTTCGACCAATAATGTAAATAGAAATGGACGTGAGGAGTAAGGGAGGAAGAGGAAGAGGAAAAAAACATCCCCACTGAACCACCGACCATGGAGACAGAGCTAATACATTGCTTGATGATGTCCTTAAGGGAGAGGCAAAGTTTGAGAGGGTTGGATTGTGAGACCCTGTAGGGATCAATTTGTCGAGACTCTGTGAACACTCAAGGTCATGGGAAATAACTTGGTGATGACACATTGGTGCCTCGAGGGGTGGAGAGGTTAGTCATTGGCATGCACTAAGAGTTGAGGCAATCACTGTGCTAAGACCATAAACTAGAACTCCCACCAACTCTTGTAGAGGTGAGTTTACCAACAAAAAATTAAGATGAGCTTTATGAACTCACTAGTCTAATGTGGAAAATATCATGTCCCTTTGCATGTTGTTTGGCGCTGCCACCAAAGGATAGGACAAAAAAAAAAAAAAGTGATCCCCCTAATGCAGTATCTTCGGGGAGGTACGTGTAAGGGTTGAAACACGTGTCCTAACATCTCTCTCATAAAAAGAGCTAAAACACCTTATTTCTAACATATTAAGCATGGCACAACCTTTTTAAAGTCTTGCCTCTAAAGATGAAAAAGTTAATGTGTAGGATGTTATTACGACTTTATTCCTTTAGAGCCATAGTCAATCATTTATATTCCTTAATGCATTAAAAATCCTAACTTTGGTTTTCTCCAAATTCACTAATAGCTCATAGGTATCTTAGACCCAATGATATATATCACTCATCCTTGTTATTGAGGCGAGGAATGGCTATATCCTCACTTGAGCATTTTCGAATCTCACAAGGCTAGGTGAAATAGACGAGATTATCACCATTGGCTTATAATCTGTCAAAAATCTCAATCAGAGCTCAAAAAATAAATTCTTTGATCTGATGCTATTATGAAATTTGTATGCTATGTGAAATAAATTTAAAATAACAAAAATGCTAGTAAATAACATTTATAAGCAATTGAATAAGTAAATGCAATATAACATAAATATGAAAATTCAGTACACAACAAGTCTCAAAGATGAGAATAAATCAACAGATGATTTTATTGATATCATTCTGAGTCACATCCAAGTTTTTCTTTACAAGCCCCCGTGAGAGTTTGGATCGGAATTAGATTTAGAAGTCTAAGATGTAATTTTGACTCATATAAAGACAATCGATGTCTTAAAAAAGAAGACTAAGACTGAAAGTTGAATTGGATCAATCCAAGTTACAAGTGTATCATAGTTTTTACTTTACAAAACTAACATTAATCAATATTGAAACTAAATTCATAACTTCTAATTAAGACTAAACAATCTTTAAGACAAATGGATGACCTTTGGAGCATGTCAAAATCTATGCTTTCCCAGTCCTTCTTTTGCCACCTTTAGAATAACTCTAATATCAACAAGATAACTTAGCTCTCCAAAAACTCGGAAAATAATGAATGAATAAGTATTCTCACTTGAAACAAGTGTTGATGTTTGGGCAACATCGAAAATACATTCTACTAGATTAATAATTAATAATATGATTATTAATTATTAAACAATATTATTAATGTAATAATATATTTATATAAGGTATAAATATATATCATAAATAAGTAGTTATTTATGATGAGTGTTCCATATATATATATTTATTATCCAAGGGATGCATCCTTTCATGGATGGTCACCATATGTTCTATATATATGGAACACTCATCATTGTAACAATGTATTGAATGAATATCATCTTATATATGAAAAATCAACATGGTATCAGAGCAACACTGGGCCTGACTCCCTCATAGGAGGGCCCAACGAAATGGAAAAGAAATCAGACCTATGAGAGTAAGAGAGTAGATAGTATGAGTGAGTGAATTACTATTGTGTTTGCAATAGTGTGTTTGTACATCACATTGACATGGTGACCGTGAGTGAGATCCATTAAGGATAACGATAATTGAGAAGGCTTGTTGGAATCACTGGATAGTGATATAAAAGAAGCCATACTCCTCTATGAAGATCCCACGCAAGCCACCTATGATGAAGATAGATTGAACATATTTTGTCTTTCTCCTTATTGTTGTTGGTCGTGTTCGTTCGACAACACTTGCAAGGTTTCCTTGTTACAGTTTGTGTAGCTACAGTGAAAATCAACAATTGTTGCCTCTATTGGAAGAATTGGGGGTCTTTTATGAATACCGCAAAGGTTGGGTCGACGTTTTCATGGAGGGATTTGTAGGAAAGTTGAGTCAGATCTACGCTCTCGCGACTTTGTTGGCGAGGAGCAGGCAACTAGTTGCGATTGTATATCTGTCGTTTTTTGTTGTGATATTGGCAGAGATAGAATCAGTGGCAAAGTATGATTTTTGTTGCGATGGTCACCTGGGGTAGCCCTAATTCCATGGCTACATGTTTTATAAAATGACAATATGATTTCCTAAGGCGATCCTCTTTAGTTGCGTCGATTCCATTGATTCCTAGAAGGGATGGACTCATCGATTTGGGATCTGGTGAAATACCATCCCTCGCTCAATCCTGTGGGGTTGGTGGGCATTTTTGCATGATCTGGATTCGAAACTGCGATGTGCACACAGATGATGAGATAGTTGATATAGTGGCATTGGTTGGTAGGATGGAGAATAGGTGGTTGTTTATATAGCGAAGGAAGGAAATGAGACGTGGGAAGGAAAGGAGTTGTGGTTAATAAACTGATGACTTTGTAAAACAAGGACCCGTGGTGAAGAAGCAAAGGACTTCATGGCCATCCCACAGAAACATCTTGAAAATTAAAGATGTCTCGACTCCCAAGGGCATGTGGGTTGACCGAGGTGATAGCCATGGAGAACATTAACCACACTGCTACACAACATTGATTGTATATGAGAGTGGTGAGTTAAGGAGGGATGAAGGCATTCTTCTTCTGTTCCTCACTTGGGTGCTCCCAAAACTCTTTGGAAGAGGAAGAGAGGACCATAAACACTTGTATGAGTTCTGGGATAGATAATTTCTTATAGAACAACAACCTCATTTAGACTTTGGTTGTCATAACCCTAGACAATGATAAAGAATTATGAATGTGGACCTGACCCTGTGTGAATGGAGGATTCATCATCTACAGGGTTATTGAGAAATACTATCACAAGGTCGCCACCTTCAGCATTATTTGTATCATGAATAGGAAATGTGTTTGTAAGGATCACTGCAACAAACTTTAGAATGGGAAATATTCTTGTTTTGCTCTTATTTTGTTTTGGGCAAGTTACCATGGAAATGCTTGTTCCATGGAGATGTTATTGTTCTTGTTCTAGGCAAGTTACCATGGATATTTGGTTAGTATATTGTGGTTCTTTTAGGAACATGACAGTTTACCGAGATTCTTATACTATGTGACACTCATGGATCTTCTTCATGAAGACCAAGGATGAGGTCTTCAACAAATTCTAAGAGTTCAGGGCTCAGGTGGAGAACCTGATAGAGAATAAGATCAAGATCAACACGAGCATTTGGTGAGGAGTGATCGAGATGGACATAATAAGCAATGAAAAATCCTCTATAGCTGAGATCACATGAAGCTTGTCTCAATGTGTTGATGTGGTGGTTACCATGATGCTGTGTGCTTTGGAAAATGTAAATATTGTCATAGAGTCACAGAGGGAGCAACCCGTGAGGCAGACTGGACAAGCAGGGTTTTCAGTGATAGAGGGAGTTGTCCTCTGAGTTCGATATGAAGGATATTGGTCTGATGCACTATTACTTGGGACTGGAGGTATGGAAAAAGTCAAGTTAAATATCCCTAGGTCAAGGGAAGTATGCAGTGGAAATCCTGAAGAGGTTCAGGATGTTGGATTGCAAGGCGATGGCTACACCTATGGTATCAAATTTGAAGTTGTTGCAAGATACGATTTCAAAGATTGTGGATGTTACTTTATATAGGTAGATGGTGGGTTTGTTGATAAACTTGATGAACATAAGACCAGATATATGTTTTGTTGTGAACACCTTGAGTTAATATATGGAACAACCCAGGTAGGCTCATTTGGTTTCAACAAAACATGTGATGAGGTACCTTAAGGGTACATTGGATTATGGTCTTAGGTATGTGACAAACCATGAGTTTGAGTTATATGGATATTCAGATTCAGATTGGGCCGACATTATTCCTGATCAGAAGAGTACTTCGACATATTACTTCAGTCTAGGCTCCAATATGGTTTCATGGAGCAACATGAAGCAATTGTGTGTAACAGTCAGTACGACTGAGGCAAAGTATGTGGCAACATGTGCAACAAGTCACGAAGCAGCGTGGCTTCAAAAATTGCTAAATATTGGACTAAATTTGACTTGTAGGTAATACCTACAAGAAGAGGATGAAGAGACTTGTTATGGAGGACAAGTGATGAAGTCAACAAGTTGAAAATCCAGTTGATATTCAGTGCTCGAGAGAGAGTCAGACGGTCAGTTCGAGAGGGAGATGGGTACTACAACAATGAGTGTTATAAAAGTGAGTGTGCTTGTTTAACCATAGAAAATATAGCAATATTGTCACCCAACCATAGTCACAAAGGCCACCCCGAGCACCTTAACCTTGACAGAGAGAAGAATTCTGGTAGAAAATCAATATCCAACCAAGGCTAGCGCACCAAGAAAAGATAACCAAATACCAAGTAGAAAGTCCAAGCCAGAAAAACCGAGAATACAAGTTGCAGTACTTGCAGCTGCAACTCCTCTCCAAACTTGCGGACAACTGGTTTTCTGCAGTTACGAGTGAGTGAGTCCCAAATGAGCTCTAGTGTCTTGTATTTATACTGCTCCTTCTTAGCTGTCTGGGTCAACTTCTCTTCCTGGGGGATAAAATATCAATATTGATTATTCTCTTTAGCCGACTTGTCTTCTAGGGTTATTGTCCAAGGCTTTAGGGTTTCTCTTGCTTCCCAGAATATTCTAGTCTCGTCAAAGGTTACAAGTGGAGGTTAATACCTCCCACAACTACCATAATATCAACACTCCCTCCTAGCTAGGGAGGTATAAAAGACAATGGTCTTGAGCACAAACAAACCATTCAACTGATAACATTAACATAGCCACACAAACTATCTCATGATCAAATCACGAGCACCATCATTGTAAGGCCTATCCAACTGGATAGTCTCCATGGAAATCATAACAATGCCATCTAATAGAACAATACTATGTCTATTCATAGTAGTATACAACTACTATCTGATGGTACAAAACCACTCTCAGTAGCACATTGCTACTAACCAGTGACCCACAATCACTATCAATGGATCACATCCACCACAATAGCATACAACTACTATCCAGAGACATACAATCTCTACAACAATCATATCATCTGATATCAATTTGCATAAACAATATCATGATAAAAACTGAGTCATCTTGGCCATTCTTCCACTCACATCTATGAGATCTAGAAGAGCATCTTCCCGTAGAAAATAAAACATCATCCATGGGCTATCTGGACTATTCTTCCGAAGCATAGAAGAATAACTATCCTTGATTTATGAGTCTGGACCATTCACCTAACTAGGCCATTCCTCTGGCACTAATCATAGTGCAACTTGGAGAGAATGAGTTTTCCATAGGGAATGCCTGTCCTTGATTGCTGAACCTAGACCATTCCTCTGGCACTAATCATAGTGCAACCTGGAGAGAATGAGTCTGCCCTAGGGAATGACTGTCCGGGCCATTTCCTAAGGAAATGTATGTCCTGCACCAACCTCCAAAAAAGACAATTATTCGAAATTGCTCACAACTGTGAACTTCGAAAGAATGACTGCCCGACAAGGTGGACCATTCTACTTGACCACTACTTAGAGTGACTACCAAGAAGAATGACTGTCTTAGACCATTCCCCCACACTGGCCACCAGGGGAATCAATGTCTATGGTACATCAACAATCTATTCGACCATTTTCATTACGAAAATGACTTTCTGATCTGGACCATTTTCTGAACTGGAAAATGTCTATCTGTCATAGATCGCAAACCACTTTCTGCACTGGAAAGGAGCTGCCCAACCTGGACCATTTTCCAAACTGGAAAATGACTGCTACCTGCTCATCTGTGGAGATATACTGGAGTTTCACTTCTCCTTCCTGGACTTTATCATGAATAAAGTAATATTTGATCTCAATATGTTTCGACCGATCATGAAACATTGGGTGTTCTGATAGCCTCATGCAACTTTGATTGTCACAGTATATTAAGGTAGAATCTGGTACTTGATCAAATAATCCAGAAATTAGCTTCCTCAGCCATACTTCTTCGGTACATGCCTCACATGCCGCGATATATTGTGATTATGTTGTGCTGAGTGCGACAGACTTCTGTTTCATGCTGGCCCATGATATCATAGCAGAGCCCAAACTGAAACATATCCCTGAAGTACTCCTTCTGTCTTCTGCACTCCCTACCCAATCTAAATCTATAAATTCACGAAGTTGTATATCACTGGATGAGGTGTATCTTAAACCATAGTTTATCGTCCCATGAATATATCTCAAGACATGCTTTGCAACTATCCAATTCTCATGTATGGGTTCTGATCGGAACTGGCTTAAGGTTTTTACAACAAAGCAAATATCTGGTCGAGTATTCACTAGATACATCAATGACCCAATCAATTGTCGGTATAGGGATGGGTCTACTGGATCAGAATCCGAGCCTCTTACTTTTCTTATGTCTATGGTCATAGGAGTGGCCATGGATTTTCAATCCATCATTCCAAATTTCTGAAGAATCTTCAGTGCATACTTTCCTTGTCCAAGGAAGACTTCATCACGCTTTTGCCATACTTCTAGTCCCAATTGATAGTGCATGAGACCAAGATCTTTCATATCAAACTCAAAAGTTAATTCCTTTTTACACTGGGTGATGAGAGACTCTGCACCTGTCAAGAATAACTCATCGACATACAACAATAGAATCATGGGTGAATTGTTCACAACCTTGTAGTAGAGATTAGGATCTGCATGACTCTTAGAGAAACCAAGTCTTACTAAGTAACTATCAATTCTAGCATACCAAGCTTTTGGAGCTTGCTTGAGTCCATACATGGATTTCTTTAATTTGCAAACATGAGTGTCTCTGAAATGTACTTCAAAACCTTGAGGTTGTTAAATGCATACTTCTTCTTCAATTGCTCCATTGAGAAAAGTTGCCTTTACATCCATCTGATGTAGATTCCATCCCATGGAAGCAACAAGAGACATAATGGCTCTAATAGAAGTATATTTGGCAACATGAGAAAATGTTTCGTCATAATCTTATCCCTCCTTCTAGGAGAACCCTCTAGCTATAAACCTTGCCTTGTATTTGTCCATGCTTCTGTCTGCTGCATGTTTGATCTTATAGACCCATTTTGAAGTTACCATTGATTTTTCCTTGGGTCTAGGCACGATTTACCACACGTCATTTTTCATGATAGACTGATATTCTTCTGTCATGGCTTATTTCCACTGTTTCTTCTGAGCTGCTTCTTTAAATGTGGTGGGTTCCTCATTTATAAGTTTTGTCATACATGCTGCATAGCCAAAGAATCTTTTGGGATTTTTTCTTTCTCTGAAGGTGCCAATTGGGGCTTTGAGTTTTTCTGCTTCTTGTAGAGTAGCTTCAAGCCAAGTTGGACGTTTTCTATTTTTGGGCACAATGACTAATTCAATAGGTTCACATGGTTGCATCGGATGATCAAGTTGTTCTGGTTCTTTATTTCGACTTTCTAGAAGACATGTGCTTTCTTCTTTGGGCTCTTCATATTCTTCTTCTTCCATGGATTCTTCTATAGATTTCTTGAAGGCCATCTTATCATTGAAGGTTACGTCTCTTATAACTTCAATCTTATGTTGTTCTGGAATATAGATTTTGTAGGCTTTGGATGATTCACTATATCCAACAAATATGCCCTTCTTTCCTGAGGGTTCTAGTTTCTTTCTTTTATCTTCGGGGATATGAATGTAAACAGGGCACCCAAAGATTCTTAAGTGTTCCACATTGAGTTTCTTTTCTGAGAAGGGTTCTTCTAGAGTCATATCCTCTAGTATGCAATGGGGACTTATGTTCTGAACATATATTGATGTCATGGCTACTTCTCCCCATAAATACATGGATAAACCTTGATCATTCATTAGTTCCTTCACGATTTCCTCAATGGATCTATTCTTCCTTTCTGCTACACCATTTTGTTTAGGATTATGAGGAACGATTAGCTCCCTCCTAATCCCTGCTGATTTTCAAAAGGAAACAAATTCCTTGGATGTGTATTCTCCTCCATTATTTGTTCTCAAAGTCTTGATTTTCTTGCTTGTGAGGTTTTCTATTTCTGCTTTGAATTCTTGAAACTTGTTGAAAACTTTGTCCTTTGTCTTCAAGAGGTATAACCAAGTATTTCTTGAGTAATCATCTATGAAGGTTACATGATAAAGATAACCTCCTAGATATTTGACTGGAATCAAACCGCAAATATATGAATGTATTAGATATAGGATTTCCTTAGATCTATTATTGCTACTTGAGAATGACTTCTTAACATTTTTACAAAGTGCACATCCTTTGCAAATTCCTTCATGTGTAGATTGTAGTTCTGGTATTCCTTCAACCATTTTATCGAGGAAAGGTAATGCTTGATAGTTAAGATGAGCATACCTTCTATGCCAAAGTTCACTGTGATTGACTTCATCATGTATGAGAGCTTCATCATTACATTCTAGTAGTCTGTATAATCTGCCGTCATGAGTTCCAATAACTCTAACATTCTCTATGTTGGAGTCTCTAGGCCAAGATAGTACTTCACCATCTACAAAGACTATTCTATATCCTTTGTCTTCTAGGAAATATATAGATACAAGATTCTTTTCTAAACTAGGTACATATAAGACATTAATCAAATGAACATTGTTACTTAATTTCAATTTGATGGAGGCTTGACCAATTCCTTCGACTGGATAGGTGCTCTTGTCTCCAAGTTCTACCTTGTAGGATGTATTCTTTTCATTCAGACTGGAGAGTCTGACCTGGTCTCCTGTCATATGCCTAGAAGCTCCACTGTCAATTATCCACATGCCATCTTCAAGAGTTCCTGTAAGAGCTAAATAGTGTAGATGATCTGTCTTTTTATTCATGATTTATGTTGATTGATAGCTGGGCAAACTTTGACTTTGACTGGTCAAACATTGACTTTGACCCAAAATCTTAACCTTGACGTTTTTTCCTTCTGAGAGTGCCAATAGGTGCGTTGGACTAAGGTGAACTAGAATATCTTATCCTTGAGTAAGGTGTTCCATCATAAGGTGTTGGGAAAGAGGTTTTAGGGTTTGCAGCTGCACTTGCTAGTAACCCTAGCGACAATGCTTCAGTAACTGCACTTGCTAGTAACCCTAGAGACAGTGCTTCAATAAATGCACTTGCTAGTAACCCTAGCAAAAGTTATTCAATGAGATTTATAATCTTATGGCTTAACGTCCTTCGAGTGGTTAGACTGACTAAAGGAGGTGTGGGCCCATAACTTATTAGAAAAGTGAGTGTGCTAGTTTAACCACAGACAATATAGCAATATTGTCACCCAACCATAGGCATAAAGGCCACCCCCAAGCACCTTAACCTTGACAGAGAGAATAATTCCGGTAGAAATCAATAGCCAACCAAGGCTAGCGCACCAAGAAATGATAACCAAAGACCAAGCAGAAAGTCCAAGCCAGAAAAACCAAAAATACAAGTTGCAGTAGTTACAACTGTAGCTCCTTCCAAACTTACGCACAACTGGTTTTCTACAGTTACGAGTGAGTGAGTCCCAAATGAGCTCTAGAGTCCTGTATTTATACTGCTCCTTCTTAGATGTCTACGCTGACTTCTCTTCCTAGGGGATAAAAACTCAATATTAATTATTCTATATAGCTGACTTGTCTTCTAGGGTTATTTTCCAAGGATTTAGGGTTTCTCTTGCTTCCCAGAATATTCTAGTCTCGTCAAAGGTTACAAGTGGAGGCTAATACCTCATGCAGCTACCATAATATCAACAAGGACCAGGAGGCTCCACTGGATTCAGGAAGCAACCACGTGTGGCACTCAGTACGACTGAAGCTGAGTATTTGGCAGCGTGTGCAGTAGCAGCGTGGCTTCGAGAATTGTTGTCTGGGTTATTTGGTCTCGGACTGGAGGCCCCTTGCATTTTGTGTGACAACCAGAGTTTCATGAAGTTGTCAGAGAACCATGTGGTCTATGATAGGTCGAAGCATATCGAGATTAGATATTACTATATTAGGGATATGGTGTAGAAGGTGTTGAAATAATGTAACTGCGAAGAGCATTCTTATTATTTTGTTATTGGATTAAATCCCCA
>ML789363.1:35718-48512 GCA_009831015.1 Picea engelmannii
CTCTGTACATTTCTTTCATTAATAGAAATCGTGTATTACTGTATCTCTGTTTTTATGGTTGCATCTCTGATATATTTCTGTTATATTACTGGATATACGCGATATCTCTGTGCATTTCTTTATTATATCTCCACTCTCATTTCATGCCAAAAATAATCCGGATCATCTTTCCCTTCTGTTGGCGATGTAGATGGATCAAATGCCTGAGGCATGCGATATTATTTTATTTTTGGTTGTCTCTTTGATGAAGATACTTGACCTCTTTTGAACTCTTTTCTTGCCTCCTTGAATATATGTCTTTATTTCTTAGCATCGAACGTTGGGGTCTTTTCTGTATCTTTCCTGACTCCCTGGTCATTTTCAGTCTTTCCTTGGGCTGCTTTGTCTTCTCCTGTAGCAGTGCCTCCTTGAGTGATAACAACGAATCTAGGGTTTTCTTCATGAGGTTCATCATATATCAGTTGTACTTGTTGTGGGTTTTTCTGAGGTCCTCGTCTTTTCTGAAGTTTAGCCAACAACACAGGGCATTCCTATATGACATGCTCGAAGGAGTTACAGTAACTATAGGCTGTGCAAGGATTTTGACAATCCCTTGCTAAATGTCCTAGATGCATGCAGTTGTAACAGATTATTTGTCCTCGGCCTCGGCCCATACCTCCTCCTCGTCCTTGTCCTCTGTATCCACCATGAGGATTGAAGTTTCCTCTCCCTGGAGAGTTGTACTGCGGAGTGTTTCCTTCTTGTTGTACTTCGCCTTGAATCTTGTATATGTCTCTCGACCTTTCATGCATGAGATCATAAGCTATACAATATTGATCATCGTGGCCCATTGATTTACAGAATGTACAATACAAGTTTGTGGGTGTCTGAACATACTTTTGCATGTAGTAGCACTCACTTGGGCAATGCCTATTTCTGCATACATCGCACCAGGGTAGGTTAACTTGCTTCAAGGGGCTCGGTGCCCCTAAGGATAAGTACTCATGAAATAAGGGACAATATTCCTTATCATGGCCTTCAGATATGCATATTACACACCAGATATCTTCCCTTTTGTCTTGTCCCTTATCTTTCTTCATATCCTCGACCTGTAAAGACAAACTGGTTAGCTGGCTCATGATCTGGCTAATGCCTGAGCTAGATTCTCCCATCGATGTTGATTCAAGCTTCATGGCGATCTCCAAAGATTTTTCCTGTGATGCAATCTTCTACTGCATCAGAGGGACTCTTATGTGTGGTAACAATGCAGCGATGAACCATTCTTTGTTCTGTTCATCGGGGATCTGAAAATTTAATTGACTTGTCAGGGTCTTGAATCTCTGGTCGAACTCCCAAACAGGTTTTACTACCCTTTGTTTAATCTCTTTTAGTTCTGTAATACATTGTGACTGTGACCTAGGTTTCTTAAACTCTACAATCAACACATTCTTGATCTCATTCAGAGGCTTAGGCTATGCCAGTCCTTGAACAAGTTTCATATACTAGCTCAGTGCGTGGTCCCTTAGCATGGTGCTAAACTGGGTTCTCTTGATGGCTTCATCGGTGATACTTTTAATATTCTATACAACTTCACACATAAACCAATACTGATATGGATCTTAAGATCCATCTCCTCTAAAGATAGGGAGTCTCATTTCATCTGCCATAGAGCTGACTAGGCTTCTTGTCTGAGTAGACGCTGAGATACTAGTAACAGTACTCTGAAGATTCTAGTGGTTCTAACTATTCTGACTGCTAAGTACTGTTGGGACAATAGGAGGATTAACGTTACTTACTTCAATAGTCCATGCAGTTCCTGATTTTTCTGGCTCGCTTTGGTGCATTTCTTCAGCTTCCCCTTCTTCTGTTCTGGTAGGCTCTAGATGCTCTTCATCGGTTAGATCTACCTCTTCTCCATTGTAGAAACCCTCTTCTCCGTAGTTTTACTTAAACAAGTTCTCAAGGTGAACCCCTCGGAATACTTTCCCATTGCGCATATGTCCTACTTCTATGTCGTTGTCACTATCCGAGATCTTGAACATTATCCTTTTCAGGTCCGACCAATCTACTGTATCTTCAAAATGTGGTTTTCATGCAAGATCATCTTGATTCTTAGCTTCAGAAAGTGCAAAAATTTTCCTCTGGTTCCTTTGAAAAAGTATCTCTCGGCTTGGCTATACGATTCTGTCTTGTCAACAACAAACTTAGTGATATACCCTCCAATGGTACTATCAAACCAATGATCTACGTCTTGGTATACGACGTTATCAAATCTCTTGACCTTCTGGATCAACGTCGGTGTCCAAATCACAGGAGGTCTAGATCTGGTCTCAAACATTGTGTCAACTAACCTAGCCAACCAATCGTGTAGCTCCTGATGGATTCCTCCAAAGAAGATCTCGTGAATGTCGGTGAAGATGTATCTTTGTAGAAAATCTTCAGTACTCAGTTTAAGGTTCTTATTCTGGGCTTCAGTGAAGTCCTTCTCTTGATCCTCTATCCACTTCTGAATCTCTGTCTTCAATGGGAACCACCTTGACATTTCATTAAAAATATTCCTGTCCCAACAACAAAACCATTTTTTGGCACAGGGGTAGACCCAAGGTTCACTCCAAGAGTGCACCAAAAAGCCCTAGCTACTGGCCCTTTCAGAAACACCTGCGAAGCAGATGCAGTCTCACCCGAAGCAACGATGAGGGGGTTGCAGAACAGAGATGTCTACAACTAGGGGAATATCAAGTGGATCTTGTATAAAAACAATCACGGTATTCATATATCACTTATTAGAGAGATCTAATTTGTGTAGCTATAGATCTTGATCTAACACAGTAATGCAAATAACAGTATAATAATGACAGAGATCAAAGCATTAATCACTCACAAAACACAAGATATACATGGTTCACCCTCTCTCTAGGGCTACATCCACAGAAATGTGCTTATGATATATTAAGATAAAGCTTACAGTTCTGATTTGCACTCTTGGCCAACAGATACTCTCTCTCCTTCTCTCTTTCTCTCCCCCTTCCTGCGCACCCAGTTGCAGGATCTGATCTTCGCACCCAACTAAAGATCTTACAATACCAGAAGGATCTCACTCTCATCACTTCTCTCTCACAATACAATGACCTCTCACCACAACAATAGAGCTAAATCAATAACAATATCATACCCCCTCAACCTAGGTCCTCTTGACCTTTATTTATACATTACAATACCTCACCGATAGCCTTAGGCCAAAACCTAGGTGTCAAAACCCTAATTACTAAAACCCTAGGTGTCTAAGACCCTAGGTCAACTTGATCCACTTTTTCTGGACTTCACCAACCTGTCTTTCCTTCCTTCTCATGCGGTGCTCCAAAGCATCCAATGGTGGATTTTTCCACTTCCTGAGTCGTCCTCGGTCCATCTTCCTTGCTGATCTGTCATCCTCGATCTCCTCATCCAACGACTTGATTTTCCGCACTTCGCTCCATCTTTTCTTCTCTTTTTCTCACTTTGACCCAGTGACAGTCACTGTGTCTCCCGCAAAGTTCTCTTTTTACCTTTTATTCCTTGTTTTATGCTTCCTTTCATAGCCAAGGGCCAACAGTCTTTATACATTTTATTTCAACATTTCCCTTGTTAATCCATATTTTATTCAAATATCATGCATATATCAACAAAACAAAATATATAAAAATCCAACCAATATGAACATGCCGCATCATCAAACACTTGTATCTCCCAAAACATCATAATGGCATGATATAAAAAGTTTTCAAAAAAAAAATATCACGTCTGTTGTCCCAAAATAAGCCTCAAATGTCAAAGTGACAATGTCATCAAATAATAAAAATAAAATTAGAAGTAATATTTTTTTTTTGAAGTAGCTTCCCTTTGTCTACTTCCTTCTAAAAGAGAAACCCTGTACTTAAGTAAGTTTGGATCAACATACTTGATTTCTTCAACTCTTAACATTTCACGGTGCATGTCATCAAAAAATGTTTTCCTCTCATTATCTTTAGGTTTGACAAGGAGAGTCTTGATTGTATACGAGGATCTTTCAGATGAATCAGAGTTTACAAAAATTGTAGGCCATTTTCCTTTATCCAATTGAGGTTCAAGGGGAAATGCTTTATAGTTTCTGGGAACTTGGATAGAGTGTGCATGGGAGGCTACAAAAGAACATATGATGTATAGGAGGAGGTGGTGGAAATGAGACATTAAGCCAATGGTTTATATAGGAGGGAAGATTCACATGTATGTTCTCCCAACCATCATTAACTGGTTTCATAGGAGGTGGCTCAAGAAATTCAGCTATGCTTGGGTGGGGTTGCAGAGGAGGAACGATAGGTGATTGGAGTGGATGAAAAACAGAATGGTCAGCATGGCTCAAATAGATGGTTTGCACCAATTGATTGAATTTGTTTGAGTTGGCATCAAAGTCTATTGAAAATCTCATTCTTTTATTTCTGCCTCGCTGGCTAAAAGAATTAAGCATTCTTTCTTTATGACCGTTGTTTCCCCTATTTCCACTACGATTACTGCCACGATTGAGAAAAATAATCTATAATGCATCAATAATCCAATTAGTAAGTATACAAGAAATGATATATTAAACATCGAATACTATTTTGCTTTCAAATAATTTAGCAATGACTATAAATAGAACCAACAATCAAGCATGCCAAGGGAATATGAAAGGGAATGAGGGAAACAAGGAAGAAAAACCATAAGAAGTTCTCTTTTTACTTGATGTTCCAAATATCCCAACTCTATATTCTTTAAAAATACTTTTGTATACAATCAATTGTCTTTTCTTTTGAACATATGAACCAGAGAATGCATGAAAGGGAGTATATATATAACTAGGAAAATGATAAAAGGAATTGTAATTTGCGAAAAATGGATGAAAGTTCATGTTTATTGTCTATACTCAGATATCAATCATGATGATACAATCTTAGACCTTTAAATTCTTGATTTCACATGTTGAATAATATTGTTTTATAATATACCATGTTGTCCATATAAAACAATTCTTCATCATTCAACTATAGGCCAAATATAACATATGTCTTTTAATTACATAAATAGGGGAAAGAGAATGTAAACATTAATTTTAAATGAGCGCGATAAAGGGAAATAGATTTATGAAAAGTGATATACATGAGGAAAAATGTTAATTTTATGTAACATCTTTTAAGAACTCAATCGACAATGTTACCATGCCTTCACATGATTATTTTCTTTAACAAATCAATGCTATCCATTATAATCACAATATACTTCAACCAATTCCCATTCATCAGTTCCATCCAATCATAATTGTAGGTTAATAGTAAAGTACAAGTATGTGAAAACGAGCCAACGTAATGTCAACAGAGAATGATACATTCACTTTCATCAACATAGCCAAACCATTTTCACCAAGGCAGAGTCATGGTACATATTCCAACTAAAACATCATCAACATATATAACAAGTTCAAAACCCTAGTCAAGACAACAATCAAATAAAATCCTCTGCTCATAATCCAAGTTATTAGTGAGACTTGAAACTCAAACCTTCAAACAACAAATAAAAATCGACTTTGCTCATAGAAAAATGAGTTAGGTTTCGAAAAAAAGGTAAAAAAAATACTAAGCAGTAGGTACTTTTTTAACTTTTGAACAACAAGAATCTTTTCACATATTCCCAACATAATTTTTCATAGGTTTTAATTCAAACAAACTCAGGTTTGAATCAGTGTTTGTATGAACAACAAAAAGGGAGGTCGGCCAATCTTTCCACTACAACAATATGAGCCTAGGTTTGAACCCATTTGGGGACATGAGTTGAGAAGAATGACCCAAGTCAAAACAAAAGAAACCAAACCATATGCGTGCAATAGGAATTCCTGAAAACAATAACATGCTGAACTCAATCAATTTTCAACATTGTTTCACAACAAATGGTCTCACGTTTGAAAATTTTCTTATTGCCTGAGAATACCACAAAAATGTATTTGACCCATTACTTTTGAAATTACACAACATGTATAATTGACAACAAAGAACCAACTCAGGTTCAAATCTTTGTTTCTTTGCATTCTACAACATAGATAAGTTCGACTCATATAATTTCCATCATTTATAAACTTTCATCAATATAAATGATAAACCCAAGATGGAAAATAAGAGAATGGATAGTGACCAACAACGACCAAAAATCATAACATCATTTACATTCAATAACCACCATTTCTTTCATTAAGTTCTTCAAATGATTTTCTAAGAAACGAAGGACAGGGAAAGAGAGAACTTTTACATTCAAAACTAGCTAAACAAAGCCAAAAACTTAACCATTACAAACAAATTATATGAAAAAAATGCTCAGGAGCTAGTGTACTACCTTGTCCAATGGTGAGTTTATATTTCCACAACGAATATGTGGTTTTGTTCTCCATACCAAATACAACTCTTTTGCACAGGCTAAACAATGCAAATGGCATAACCCCAGGTCGTTGAAAGGTGGTAAAGCACATGACAATATAACATTAAAGACCACGTCTTATCGAAATAAATGCATGGCTAACTCATACACGTTCATATATTTTACAACACCATATGTGTATGCCAACTCAACATAACGATAAACTTATGCTATGCAGATCACTACTAGGTCACATCACCTTATAATCACATAACATAATACCATGTGCTATATCTACTTAAGATATATGCCATTCAAATCACCATAAATCAAATCGACCCATATATCCATATGACTAAGCCAACGTTTATAACTTATAACCAATGATATAATATATTCCATTCAAATCATATGCACACTTCAAAACTCATACCATATCGTACATCAAAACAAATGTTTCCAACATTTTTCTCATAACTTTAGTACCTGTCATATGTTATACCATATCCAATTTAACATTACCTTTTTCCAATCACCATTGTTGTAACATGGAACCAACGTGAGCTTGTTAATTGAGTCTAATCATATAACCATAGATTTTTTGCACAACATGACCATATGCCAAGATTTTGTATATGAATGAAAACTTCACATGTGTATATGGTTTATAACCATGCTTTTATTTGTCATACCTTGACTCCATTGCATGTATTTCGAACTTATATAAGTAATATAAACTGTAAAGTTTATGTCTTGAATTCATATGCACATAAAATAACTTTGACTTATATTGTGCATATAATCATAGGGGTAGGGAAGATTACAATATTTACATATTTCACAAGTACCATGTCACCAAAATATTAAAGAGTGAAACATAGTTATCATAACTGACATACACTGAACTAAAGTGCAACAGGCCCTTTTCATCATCTAATCATGTCAAGCACCACAAAAATTGTGGATCAACATACCATAACTTTGAAGCTTCATAACTTAAATCATAATACCACTGATATAAAGATATGCAAATGTGTTGAGGGAAAATATTTGAAAATAACCATTTATATGTTTTCTTGTAGGGGACCCCACCTATTAATATTATATCATAAATATAGAGATATGAATTGCAATAATTTGTAGGATTTTAATAATAGGTGATGAGATTTTGAGTCAACATTTGATGATTCCACATGGTAGTCAATTTCTAATTGACCGAAACTCAGAATTTCTGGTTTTGTATTTGAAGTTTGAAATCATATTTCACCGGTTGTTTCTTCTCCTATGTTATTTCAACATAATTTTCATCAAAAATTTATGATATGCTCTTAAATAAACACTCATGGAGGGTAGAATAAGAAAGAAGAAGATGTGAAAGAAATGTGATCATCAGGTGCCAGCAAGATAATTTGATTGGTTCGACAAATACTACACAAGTAGTGTTGCAAATTCAAAGATAATTCATTCATCTCTGTCGTTTGTATTTTTTCATTTATTTTTTCAAAACAAATTAAGAAAATTTTGTAATCTCATAAACATACATGTAACTTGACTGATCCACCTTTGAACAAAATCTCAAAATCAAACAAATGAAAGAAAACCCAAAACAAAAAGAAAATAATAAAAACAAAATTGTACAAACTGAAAATCAAATATATAAAAGAAACATTGCAAATGACACAAAATCATCTAAGTTCAACATAGTGTTTCAGATGCTAACAATCAGTTGTGTATGAAAACAATCGCCCATATGTGTCTTTTAGTAAATAAGAGTTATTCCAAACAATAGAGGCAATTATATAAGGACCAAGCCATAACTTTTGAAACTTCGAGTGCTTATCTTTATCAACACGAGTAGAATCCCATAGTAAAACTTTTTCATCTGTTGCAAATGTAGCTGATTTTTCCCTCTTATAAAAGTCTTTTTTAACAAAATGTTGTCTCCTTTTAATATTCTCAAGAGAAAATCTCCTTTGTTCTTTTAAATCCAACATAACATGAATTCTTTGAGGGATATCAGTAGAATTCAAATTTTCTTCTAGCAGTGCTAATCTAAGGGAAGTTGATTCAAGTTCCACATTCATTATTGTTTCTTGGCCATATAATAATTGAAAAGGAGTATGGCTAGTAATTGTTTTTGTGGTGGTACAATCAACCCATAATTCATAAGTAAGTAAAGTATGCCACTAGTGAGGTTTATCATTTATGATCTTCTTAAGAATTTTGACCAGATTCTTATTTGTTGATTCAACTTGCCCATTTCCTTGTGGGTTATATGTAGATGAGGTGAAGTGTTTCACTCCAATTTTGTTGAGAAATTGGGTCAATTTTCCATATATAAATGCTGGTCCATTATCATAAATAATTTCGATTGGAAGACCAAAACAAGACAAGTTATTAGATTCTAAAAAGGAGATTACCTGTTCATCTTGTGTGTTTGAGAGGGACTGCTTCATTCCACTTTGTAAAGTAGTCTTTTGTTGTCCAGATAAAAATATGAACAATAGAAGGTGCAATATTAATAGGTCCAATGAAATCCAATTCCCATTTGGAAAAAATAAATTCATGCAGAACTTGTTGCAAAGACAACATACAAATTTTCTTTGCCAACAAATTTTTGACATTCAACACAAGAATGTACAAATTTATAAGAATCCCTAAAAATTGAAGGCCAGTAATAACCAATTCTCAGGATTTTGTGAGTAGTGTCTTTGGAAGCAAAATGTCCACCAATGTGAATATTTGGCTCTACCGACCCATGAATTTCTTTTAAGATCTTTTGGGATGTTGCATCGTCTACACAATATAACAACAATTTGTCAACAATCATGTGGAAGAGTGATGCGTTTAAGATTAGATATTTGGAGGCCTCAAGTTGATTCATTCTACATTCACGATATTCAAGATTATCAAGACATCTTTGAAATTGCAAATAGTAGATTATATATCATCCTTCTCGAAGGAAAATGATATTCTTTCCATTCTTAGGAAGGGACATGTGTGTCCCATCCAGTGAAATGTATCCACTGGAATAGTTGTTAACTGACATAATATTGATGAATATTAAAAGTGGTTCTGATCTCATGATGAGCACACAAAACCAAAGTCACATCTTTGATTTCACCAACAATGGCTTACTACTGACTATTGTAAGACAACATACTCTTTGAGTTTTCATTAGTACATGAAAGACCTAACTCTTCCATGATAATATTAGACATAACATTAGGGCCTGATCCCCTATCAATTAGAAAACAATGTGCAATTTTATCCATAATCTTTACAGAAACGTAGAAAGTAGGATTTTTTACATAATTTCTAAGATTATATACACCTACTTTATTTGTATAAATTCCTTAATCATTATTTTCTTTGGTCAAACTGGAAACAGTGGAAGTTTTACCTTCCATGAAATCTTTCAGATGATTTTTTTGTCCATGGACTATGACCATGTCCAATAAATATGCATCTGCTTTGATTGTATCCAATTGTTTCAAGATATTGTATTTAGATGAAGAAGGTGAGGTAGAAACCTCTTGACTCTGAGTACCCCTCGTGATCTAAGGATTAGTTTGCTGAGAGGATGAGCTCAAAGAAAAAGTATTGGGAGGACCTCCATTTACCTTGTTTTGATAGGATGTGTTTCTAGTGTCAACCATCATGACATCCTCTTATTGATCCCAATCTAAGGAAACAATTATTGTATCAGTGTTTTTGCTAAAGATGCATTCTCTCGCATTATTTTTTATTTCACAGGTATTTTCATCATGATTCTCCTCACAAAAATTACACTAGGTTCTTGAGAGAATATCCTTAGGATGAAAATGATTAGTTTAGTTCCTAAAGGTAGCCTAGGTGGAGGTTTCAAAGTGTTAGCGATATTTCTCGCTAAGGGGGTCAGATATCAAATGAATGGGTTAAAAACCCACTTGTCCAAAGTTTCAGGCGACAACGCGCCCGTGGTAAATAGCACGCAAGACCGGGCGGTCCAGATGAGCGCGCCCGGATCAACGACACACAGCAAAATCCGGACCCCCCTTGCCTTTCGACCTTTAAACAAGAGGGGGGGGGTCCAGAATCGGGGGCGCATCTCTCCGACGGTCCAGATGAGTGCGCACGGATCAACGACGATGGAGACCATTCCGGACCCCCCCCGCCTTTCTACCTTTAAGTCGAGGGGGGGGTCCGGAATTGTGGGTACAGCTTCCAACGACCACAATCGCAGCGCCCGGAGCAACGACGCTCGTGCAGCCCCGCTCCTCTCACCTGCCCTGAGCTTAACCAGTGTGGGACCTCCTCCCGTCACTTCACGTTCCGGCCACCCACCTTCCTCTGTTGCCATATGTCACTTATCCATCCCTCCTCTCTGGCTCGCGTGGCCTCCCCTTCTGTTCATCACCCACTCATCGCCTGCCACGCATCCCCTTCTTTCCACATCAGGCTCTCACCCAAAAGTGAGTCCGTTTCTCCAGTCTTTGTCCCATCTACCTGGCTTTCCCCTTCCACGGATCATCCCCTATTTCCCCCTTTTTTTCATCACTATCACTTCTCGTCATCAATCCTACCACACACCACGTCCTCCGCGATGGTCCTCATACCCGTCCCTCAAACCATTCAGTCGTCCCAGGTGGCAGTGCGAGAAGCATTCACTATCTCGAGATGCTGAGTTGGCTGGGCCGTTATCGATCCCTAGAAGCAGTTATTGAAGCGGTTGGTGGTGGTTAGGCATCATCTCCGCTATAATGGGACATCCCGCAAAAGATTAAAAGCACGTCGATTCGCCGAATAAACTGTCAGAAGACTGATCGTGTCTGCCATAAGTTGCACGACCATTCAAAGATCGCAGCTCCATGTTGTCAGAAGCCATGCAGACGCAAAGCCTTCAATGCAGTTTCTTGGTTCCGCCGCTGTGTTATTTTGAGTATATGTAGGCATTCTTGCCATTTTTGTATCTATCGATGGTAGAGCTGAGCTCCCGACTGTGTAATTTCAGCAAATACTCTGGTTTCCTGGACATGCCTCTGTGTTTGAGATTTCTTGGTTTATAACAAACATTTCTCTTTCTTTTCCATCTTTGTTTCATCTTTTGCCTGAGGATTCACAGTAGTGCAACTTGTCGCAATAAAGGATTTGTTGTGGCGTTGTCGTGCCCCCTGGTTTTTGTATTCGAATGTAAAAGGATTTTGTGTTCGAATGCATTTCTTCTTCAGTCTGTTGCATACTTGATGTCTGTAATAGATCATTGCGCCCTTCTTGCGTAAGTCTTCCACCTACTCACCTTTACTACAACTCACTGTTTGGAGTTTATCAGGACCTCACTCCTTCATGCATGCCTGGTCTGGTTTCTGAGTTGAGACTGTGCTGTCCTGAGTTTCCCTCCATTTGATCAACCTTTAAAGCAAACCGTGACATTAAATCTGATGGGCTTTGGGCTCTGATCCTGCTAGCAATCCATGAGTGACTTCCGAACGCCAACATTTCTGGCGCCGTTGCCGGGGACGAAGTTGAAGATTTTCCCTGGGTAGAACGACAACGACTAACTGATTTTTGAAGGTGCATCAGATATCAGAACTCCAAGATTGCTGCTATGCACCTGGCGACTCCACTGTGACGACTCCGCTGGGGAGAACCTGTTCTATCAGCTGTGGCGTCGAGAGGCAGGCATACGAGGTCGAATCCACATTTTCCCTTGGCCACTCCGGAAGCGGACTTGGAAGCTGTGCGCAGAAAGGGAAAGAGAGCAGCAAAATAAGTTTCTATCGATGAAAAAGGTAATACGCCCTCCCCTTCTGTAAGAACTCCATTTTCAGATTCTCTGTTTCCTAGTCACCCTTCCTCTGAAGTTCCCCATTTTCTGAACTTTGGGAGTGTTCCTGCTGAGTTTTCCCCTCCTGGTCTAGTATCGGAAGGAGAGATCCTTATCACTCCCCTCTCTAAAGGTTTCAGTACTCCTCCTTTGATTACTACTGCTGCACAGAGGGAAACACCTGCACACTCGGGTCCCTTAGACTTCTCTCTGTTCTCCTTGTCATCTCCTGCGATAACCTCTTTGCCTTCCTCACCTGTTCACACTCCTTATCCTCCAAGTTCTCCTCTGCTCAACACCCCAATGGCTGGTATTAATCCCCCTCCAAATAGAATGGATGCCATAGTCGCTGCCAGATATGCTCCTTTGATCCTTCCTCAGCCTTTGAACCCTCTCCCTGCTGGAGACTATTTGAAATATATGCCTAAGTTCAGTGGTGAGGGGGATGCGATTGCTGAAGAGCACCTGGATGCCTTCTATAGCTATGCAGACAACCTAAATATTGAGAATGAAGACGTCTGGATGAGGGTCTTCATCCAGAGCCTCGATGGTGAAGTTAGAAAGTGGTTCAGGGGGCTGGCCCCTGGATCTATTGCTGGGATTGAGGCTCTGG
>ML789363.1:54199-92019 GCA_009831015.1 Picea engelmannii
ATCGATGGTAGAGCTGAGCTCCCGACTGTGTAATTTCAGCAAATACTCTGGTTTCCTGGACATGCCTCTGTGTTTGAGATTTCTTGGTTTATAACAAACAGTTCTCTTTCTTTTCCATCTTTGTTTCATCTTTTGCCTGAGGATTCATAGTAGTGCAACTTGTCACAATAAAGGATTTGTTGTGGCGTTGTCGTGCCCCCTAGTTTTTGTATTCGAATGTAAAAGGATTTTGTGTTCGAATGCATTTCTTCTTCAGTCTGTTGCATACCTGATGTCTGTAATAGATCATTGTGCCCTTCTTGCGTAAGTCTTCCACCTACTCACCTTTACTACAAATCACTGTTTGGAGTTTATCAGGACCTCACTCCTTCATGCATGCCTGGTCTGGTTTCTGAGTTGAGACTGTGCTGTCCCGAGTTTCCCTCCATTTGATCAACCTTTAAAGCAGACCGTGACATTAAATCTGATGGACTTCGGGCTCTGCTCCTGCTAGCAATCCAGGAGTGACTTCCGAACGCCAACACAAAGAAAGTAGAAGTTGAAGTCACCCCTTTTCTTTCGAAAGCAATCATTCGATTGCTCATATCTTGAACCAGTTGTAACATAGTTGACATGTCAGTTTGTTTGACATATTCTTCGATGGGAAGCCCCGTTCTTGCCAACTACTCAAACTCTAAACAAGTCTGTAATGCAGATCCCAAACTATTGTCATTCTTTTCTTCTATCATATGACAATAGGTAGAAGGTAATGTGTTACAATAATACATTAAGGAAACTTGAGTGTATGGCCTAATGATTTCTAGATTCCGATTGTATAATTTAGTGAAACTTAAGTTAAAAGATTTAATTGTTTCACCTTTATTGTGGACAAGATTATTATAATCTTTTAACAAATTTGTTGGACTTTGAGTTTGACCATAGGTTGATTTGAACCAATACAATAATTAGGTCCAAGTCATAAAGATCTCAGGTGTCAATTCAAAGAAATCAATCACAACCTTTCCTTCCAAATAATTCACAAAAAGTCTCATGAAAGTATTATTTTCATTTTCTCCAATATTATGGCATGCATTTGAAAAAGAAACTAAATGCTCATTGAAAATTGTGTCATTACCAAAAAATTTAGGCAAATTATCTTTGAAATTTGGAGGAGGCGTAGTGGATGGAGCTAAATCTAAAGGAGAGAACATGTGCCACAAAGTAGTGTTTGCATCCTCTTCAAATTGAAATAAATCATATTGTTTGATAAATTTAGTGGGATTTGTGGTTGATTGAATATGATTATAGTGACTATACATGCTTCCGATTAAAGAAGAATATGAAGTTGTGATGAAGTAGGTATGCTTGTGTTACCATAACCAACGAAATAAGTCGTTGTGGGTTGCCTAGGAGGGAAATATATTGATATACTTGTTACCTCAATCTCAAAACCTGATAAATATCTTCTAAGCCTTGGCTGAAGATTCTATAGAACTTATTTTCTCCTTCCTATTTTAAATAAAGGATCGAATTCATGAGGTTGACCTTTTGTCTGCCTTGATGAACAAGATTGGGTGGTCATAAGATAACACTTTATTGAGGAGGTTTATTTCGAGCTTGCCTTTGAATGGCTTCTCTTTGTTCCTAGATCTCAATATCACGAGCAATAGTTTTCCAAGAACATTCAAATTCTTCACAAGTGTAGATAGTTTCTAGGATAAAATAAAAAAAGATCCGATGTAATACTTCTTTGGTTAGGAAACCTCAAGTTAGGCTATTGTGGGCCAAGAAAAATAATTAATTAAAATAATAGAAAAATAAAATAAATAAAAAGAACTAGAGAGTAAAAAGATACTCCCCACTATGGTCACCAAATAAATGTTGAGGTGAGGAATGGCTATATCCTCACTCAAACATTTTGGAATCTCACTAGGCTAGCTGAGATAGGTGGGATTATCCAAAAAAAATGCGTGCGGTTATGGCTCTTTGTTTATTATACCTGTTGGGAGGGAGAGCTCGCTTGTAGAGATGCTTATGGAAGAAGACCGTGTTGTGTTTTTCCTTGGTGAAGATACTAGTATTTGAGAGTCGGGATCTTAGTGTTTCTGGAGTGGAAAGACATTGCAATCTAGTCTTTACCACCAGCTGTGCAAGGCCTTTATGTATTGAACAAGTTTATATTCCCTATTTTAATATAAAGTAAAATTTTTTGAAGAAGAAAAAAGATAGGCGAGATTATAACCCTGGGCTTATTGTCTATAAAAAATATCAATCAGACCTCAAGAAATAAGTTCTTAGATCTGATGCTATTTTGAAATTTGTATGCTTTGTGTAAAATAAATTCTAAATTGAAAAAGTGCTTGCAAATATAATTTATAAGCAATTGAATAAGTAAATGAAAGATAACATAAATCTGAAAATTCACTACACAACAAGTCTCAAAGATGAGAAGAAATCAATAGATGATTTTATTGATATCATTCTGAGTGACAACCAAGTTTTTATTTACAAACCCCTGCAAGAGTTTGGATCAGAATTAGACTTAGAAGTCTAAAATGTAATTTTAACTCATACAAAGATAACCAGTGTCTTAAATAAAAAGACTAAGATTGAAAAATTGAACTGGATCAATCCAAGCTGCAAGTGCATCATAGTATTGGCTATGCAAAACTAACATTAATCAACATTGAAACTAAATTCAAAACTTCTAATTAATACTAAACAAGCTATAAAGATGAATGAATGATCTTTGGAGCATGTCAAAATCTATGCTTTCCAATCCTCCTTTCGCCGCCTTTACAATAACCTTGCTATCAACAAGATAACTCAACTATGAAGAAACTCGAAAAATAATATTCTCATTTGAGGAAAGAGAAAACCGTATCAGAAATATATTTGTCTATTTTCTCACGTCCATGTTTTTCCTTGATCTCCTCCTTTTATGTCTTGAAAAGTAGTTCAAGTGGTTTAACTACCTTTTGTTATAAAATTAAATAATTTTAGTTAAGAAAGGACAAATTTATTTATAACAAGGGTAAATAATAAATAATAATTAATAGGTGGCATCCCCTTATGTCTTTATTCCTTGTATTTCAACATTTCCCTTGTAACTCCATATTTTATTCAAATATCAACATAAAAATATATATATAAAAGAAAACCAATATGAACATGCCACATAATCAAACACTTGTATCTCCAAAAAAATCATAATGGCATGAAATAAAAAGTTTTCAAAAAAAAATAATAATATCATGTTTGTTGTCCCAAAAATATGCCTCGAATTGCAAAGTGACATTGTCATCAAATAATACAAATAAAATCAGAAGTGATATTTTTCGTTTGAAGTAGTTTCCGTTTGTCTACTTTCCTCTAAAAGAGCATCCCTATGCTTAAGTAAGTTTGAATCAACATACTTATTTTCTTCAACTCTTGACATTTCAGGGTGCATATAATCAAAATTGATTTCCCTCTCATTATTTTCAGGTTTGGCAGGGAGACTCTTGATTGTATAGGAGGATTTCTCGGATGAATCTGAGATTACATAAATTGTAGGATGCTTTCCTTTATCTAATTGAGGTTCAAGGGGAAATGTTTTATAGTTTATGGGAACTTGAACAGAGTGTGCATGGGAGGTTGCAGAAACAACAAGAGGCATAGGATGTATAGGAGGAGGTGGTCGCAATGAGACATTAGGCCAATGAGATATACCAGAGGGAGGATTCATAGGTATGTTCTTGAACCAGGTGGATATTGGCGGCCACCCACCTATTCCAGTTGGCTCCTCGTGTTTGTTTTTGTTCAACACATCTTTCTGTACTGCTTTATAATTGTGAGTTCTACACTTTTGGGGCTATCTAAAGCGTCACACATTCTCCAGGTGGATACAAGTGGCCTCTCACCTAATCCAACTGGCTTATTTTGTATGTTTTCATGTCAGCACATCTTGTTGTACTTTCAGGGTTGTTTTAGGGACCTAAACGTTGTTTTTTTGGCTCGCCACAGTCAAACTATAGATAGAGTCAGAGTGTGATAGTGAAATGTGTAGTTCTCTGAAAGACCTTTCCAATGGGCTATCACGCACCTAAAACATAGGTCGTATGCAAACGTTATGACCCTAGGAAGTTGAGGTACCAAATTACACCAACTTACCCATAGGGCCCACATGAATTTTGGCCTTTCACCTTTTAGGGTTAGGTTTTTGGATGTTTAGGGTTTTGGCATTTCACCTTCTAGGGTTAGGTTTTTGGATGTTTAGGGTTTTGGCATTCATGAGTAATATGAAAAGGGCCTATGGAGCCTCATTGTATTCCATTCTGCTTAGACAAATGCATGTAGCAACCACATCTCTTCTCAGATATAGCTACCACCATTCGAGCAAATTTCAGTTCTGTAGTTTTACAGTTTCAGCCTATTTCATTATTTAATAGAAGATATTGTTCACTGGATATTTTGTGTTATTCTTCCTATCTCTGTGTTTATTGTATTCAGTTTGTTAATTAGTTCATTCCACTCCTAAATCTGGATTAGTGGTATCAGAGTGGTCTTCTCTTCATTTATTTTTCTTCGTGCATGTCCCTGACAAGGTCTGGGTATAAGAAGTTGGGACTTGAACCAATCGATCCATTACCAGATCGACCACACCGAACCTAACAACTACCCATGGGAGATGAAAAGAAAGATGATGGAGCAGGAGATCCTGTTAAAATGTTGCTCGAGGAAGCCCTCATGCAACAAAGGAACAAAATGATGGACAACTTCGCACAGATCCTTCGACGGTTTCCCATGGGAGAAGAATCTTCATCAAGCGGCCATGCAACCCCCTTCAAGGTACAGGTAAATTTTGATATTCTGTTATTTCAAGGACTAATAGATGCAGATGCTGTAGATAAATGGTTAAATCTGCTCGAAGGATATTTTTTGGTCCACAATTTTTCCGATAGGGAAAATATCACTTTTTCACTCCTTAAGGCCATTCCCCATGTTAAAGACTAGTGGGATACTTACTTTGAGCAAAGGGTCATGGATGAATCTATAATTTTTATGGTGGCCCAACATGGGATTCCTTCGGGGACACCATTAAAGAACAATACTACCCTGTTGGAAGCTACGAGGACCAATACACCAGATGGACTACCCTACGTCAAGAAAGGGACCAGACAATACCAGACTTCACCAATATTTTCCATACCCTACACACCAAATTGGGTATCAAATATTATGAGCGTCATCTGGTGCTCAATTACCACGACTATTTGCATAGATACATTCAAGTAGAAATGGAGTTCCTGGACATCACCTCATTGGGAACGAATTATAGATACACTGTCAATATTGAGAAAAAATTTAAGCAAAAACGACGAGAGTTTGGATCTACAAACCCCTCACATCCGAAGTAGGGAAAAGGCAACCCCAACCCACACAGCAAGGGACCAAGTCACGATGGCTGCCCTCAGGACAATCCGTCCAAGCTGCAACACAAGAAGGGCAACGAGAAGACAAAGAAGGACACAGGAAAATGGTGTGATTACCATAAAAGTCATTGGAACAACATCGACAAATGTCGCTCCAAGCAGTCCCTCATGACCGAGTTGAAGGCTTTTGAGTCAGAGGCTAATTCTAATTCCGAGTCAAATCCTGAAGGAGGGAAGCAGATTATCGATGATAAACCCAGTGCCATGGTCTCTACCACGAAATTCCGACCAAGCGAACCAGAAGAACCAGAGGAAGGGGAACACCTCTTTCACTCACAGATGTGGGTCAAGGGGGCTCCGATTCATTTCATTATCGACAATGGTAGTCAGAAGAAAATTATTTCAATAGAGGTCTTTAAGTGACTGGACCTGCCAATGAAACCACACCCACAACCCTACACCATCAGTTGGCTTTGTCAAGGAAGAGATCTCTGTGTCAGCCAACAATGTCGTCTACCCTACGACATCAAGCCTTTCAAAGATGAGGTATTGTGTGATATTTCTCCCCTTGAATTTTGTGATATTATTATAGGACAACCATATTTGTGGAAGCGCCATGCTGTGTATGAGTCTAGACCTCATAGTTTTATTATTACCTTGGGTAGAAAATTGTACAGGATCCCAGAGGTGACACTGCCTACTGCTATTTCTTTAATCTTTGCTAAGCAATGTAGTAAGGTCATTTCACAGATCGGGAAGTTCGTCTTCTTTGTAACCCATGCTCACAGTAAGCAAAAGGTTGCTGCCACATCCGTGGCCTCTACACAACGCCTCTCTTTGCTGCAACAACAAGTGTACGAGATCATGGAAGAATACAGATACATCTTCGCCTCACCTACAAGGGTACTGACACACTTCCAAGTCAAGCATCCAATTGATCTAACCCCCGATGCACCTCTACCTAATGGGCTAGTCTATCGACGCTCGCTGATGGAGAATGACGAAATCAGGTGTCAGATCCAAGATCTTCTTCAGAAGGGGCACATCAAACCCATCTCCTCCCCTTGCGGAAGCCCGATTGTACTGGTGCAGAAGAAGGACGAGACTTGGCGAATTTGCATTGATTACAGAGCCTTAAAAAAAATCACCGTCAGGAACCACTATGCCATTCCTATGATTGATGACCTTCTTGACCAAATCAAGGGGGAAAATTTATTCAACAAGATTGACCTGAATTCTAGATACCACCAAGTTCCCATCAAACCAAATGATGTATAGAAGACAACCTTGAAGTATAAAAAAGGTCTCTATGAATGGCTAGTCATGCCCTTTGGATTAACAAATGCACTAACCACTTTCATGAGGTTGATGGATGATGTATTGAGACCTTTCACCAACTCCTTTGTGGTATTATATTTGGATGACATACTCAGCTTCAACAGAATGTTGGAGGAGCACATGTGGCATATTCAATAGGTTTTGAGCACTCTGCGACAACACAAGCTTTATTCCAACTAGGAAAAATGATCTTTTGGCATGAACAAGGTCCAATACTTGGGATACATTGTTGATGAGCATGGGGTACATGTTGATCCATCTAAGATCCAAGTCATCCGTGACTGGCCGACCCCAACCACACTGACTGATCTTCAGAGCTTCTTGGGACTACCAATTTCTACCGACGGTTCGTGTTGGGATTCTCCCATATTGCATGGGCCCTCAGCCAGGTAACCAAGGGCGGTGGTAGGGCCAAGTTCATTTGGGGGAAGGAGTAGAAACGAGTGATCAATGATATGAAACATTGCTTGTGATCATCCCCTGTACTCTCCTTTCCTAATCTACAACAACCATTCGAGATTGAGACTGATGCATTGGAATATGCTGTGGGCACAATTCTAACTTAGAACGGGCATTTTGTGGAATACCATAGTGAGACACTCTCTGATACTGTCCGGAAATACCCTACCTATGACAAGGAAATGTATTCCATTGTACAAGCCTTCCGTCAATGGAAACATTACATTATGGGGAAAGAGACGATCATATAGACTGATCACAAGCCTCTGTAGTTCATGTAGACACAAGGGAAATTGTAGAACGACCTCCATCGAAAGTGGTCCACCTACCAACAACAGTTCCATCTCAACATCAAGTATAAGACAAGTATCTCCATTCGTGTCGCTAACTGTCTTAGTCGGCCTCCTGTGGTTGCACTCACCACTGTGCTCCAGTCTTGTGGACATGAAGCATCAGAGTGGCCCCAAATTTATCAAAATTTTCTGGACTTCGCCACCACATATCAACTCTTGTGTATAGGAGCCACTGTCATTGATTTTCACATTCAGGATAGACTCTTATGCCATCTGGGCCATCTTTGTGTTCCTACAAGCGAGTGCGCAAAGCTAATTTGGGAAGCCCACTACAGTCGGGTGGCATGACATTTTTGTGTAGAGAAAACTATGGATGTTCTTTAGAAATAGTTTTATTGGCCAAAACTTTCACAGGACATTAGAAAGTATATCCAATCTTACATTACTTGCGCTATTGCCAAGCCAACCATCAAGAAGCAAGGCTTATACACCCCTCTTCCTATTCTTGAGAAGCCGTGGGAATCCATCTCAATGGATTACATGTCTGGTTTTCCATCCACTAAGCACATAAATGACTGTGTGTTTGTGGTCGTTGAACGATTTTTGAAGATGGCCATCCTCACAACCTATAAGAAGAATGTCACAGTGACCAAGACTGCCAATCTCTTCTTCGAACGATTTTAGGTCCACTTTGGGATACCGCATACCATCATCTCCAACCACGACAACAGGTTCCTCAACACCTTTTGGTCAAGTCTCTGGTCTTTGTTGGAAACCAAGCTCAAAAAATCCACTGCTTTCCATCCCCAAACCAATGGCCAAACATAGGTCGTCAATTGGATGATTGTGCAGATCCCACGCATGTACAATTCTATGCATCCCCGTACATGGGACGAGAGTCTCCCATATGTCCAACATAGCTACAAGAAGGCTCTCCATAGCTCCACCGACCACATCCCATTTCAGGTGGGTCTGGGATTCCAACCCTTGGGACCCATTGATGTTGCACTTCCTCTTGCCACCACACAGACATACTCTTCCCATGATCAGTCTGTGATCGACAAATCCATCAGATTCATTGAGCGGATTCATCACATCCACCAATAGGTCTAGGAGATTTTGTAGAAATCCAATGCTAAGTACAATCAACGCCACAATCAACACATGGAACCACACTAGTTTCAGGTTGGCGACAAAGTCTGGTTACATTTACAAAAGGAGAATCTCACCGAGCCCCATCGAAAGCTTCAGCCACTCCGTTATGGGCCTTACACTATCACCAAGGCTGTGGGTAGAAATAATTTTGAGCTCAACACTCCACCCTTCCTTGGTCTGCATCCAATATTCAATGTGGACCTCCTTAGGCCATATTTTACACCATTATTGGACACCTATGAGATTGTCAAACAACTAACATCAACATAGTTGAACCCTGAATACATGGAACAAGAATCCACCAATTAGATCGTGGGCACAAAGGTCAAGGGCACTCGCCAACAACAGATCCAACTTTATCGGGTTATCAAGGCAGGGCAACTCATACACCAAGGCAAGTGGCTCACTCGAGGCCAAATCCAACAAAAGTTTCCTCACCTGGTGGGGGAAATCAATGCAATGGATACCATTGATCCCTAAGGGGAGAGGATTGATCTAGGTGGATATTGGTGGCCACCCACCTATTCCAACTGGCTCCTCGTGTATGTTTTTGTTCAACACGTCTTTTTGTACTGCTTTATAATTGTGAGTTCTACACTTTTGGGGCTGTCTAAAGCCTCACACATTCTCTAGGTGGATACGGGTGGCCTCTTGCCTAATCCATCTGGCTTATTTTGTATGTTTTCATGTAAGCACATCTTGCTGTACTTTCAGGGCTATTTTGGGGCTCTAAATGTTGTTTTTTTGGCTCTCCATAATCAAACTATAGACAGAGTTAGAGTTTGATGATGAAATGTGTAGTTCTATGAAATACCTTTCCAACGGGCTATCACGTGCCTAAAACAGAGGTCGTATGCAAAATTTATGACCCTAGGAAGTTGAGGTACCAAATTACACCAACTTACTCATAGGGCCCACATGAGTTTTGGCGTTTCACCTTTTAGGGTTAGGTTTTTGGATGTCTAGGGTTTTGGAATTCATGAGTAATATGAAAAGGGTCTATGGAGCCTCATTGTATTCCATTCTGCTCAGAAAAATGCCCGTAGAAGCCACATCTCTTCTTAGAGATAACTACCACCATTTGAGTAAATTTCAGTTTTATAGTTTTACAATTTCAGCCTATTTCATTATTTAATAAAAGACATTGTTCACTGGATATTTTGTGTTATTCTTCCTATATCTGTGTTTATTGTATTTAGTCTGTTAATCAGTTCTCCCATCCATCATTGAATGGTTGCATAGGAGGTGGCCCAGGAAATTAAACTATGCTTGGGTGGGGTTACAAAGGAGGAACAATAAGTGTTTTAGGTGGATGAAAAGCAGGATGGCCAACACGGTTCAAATATCCGTTTTGCACCAAGTGTTTGAATTATTTATTCACTAAGCATGGTTCTTTTATTTATGCCTCACTGCCCAAAAACATTATGCATTCTTCCTCTTTGACCTCTATTTCACTTGTTTCCACTACAATTACTACCGTGACTAAAAAATCTCATCTATAATGCATCAATAATCCAATTAGTGAATATACAAGACACAATATATTAAACATCAAATACTATTTTGATTTCAAATAATTTATCAATGGATTTGAATAGACCAAACAATCAAGCATGCCAAGGGAATATGAAAAGAATTGAGGGAAACAAGAAAGTAAAACCATAATCAATCCTCTCTTTACTTGCTGTTCCAAATATTTGAACTGTATATTCTTTAAAAATACTTTTGTATTCAATCAATTGTCTTTTCTTTTGAAGATATGAACCAAGGAATGCATGAAATAGAATATATAACGAGAAAAATGATAAAAGGAATTGTAATCTGTGATAAATGGTAAAATGGATGAAAGTTCATATTCACTATCTATACTCAAATATTAATCACGATGAGACCATCTTATACCTTTAAAATATTGATTTCACATGCTGAATAATATTCTTTATAATACACCATGTTGTTCACAGAAAACAATTCTTCATCATATAATTGTATGCCATATATAACATATGTCTTTTAATTACATAGACAAGGGAAAGGGAATGTAAAAATGAATTTTAAATGAGTGGAATAAAGGGAAATAACTTTATGAAAAGTGAGATACATGAGAAAAAAATGTTAAGTCTATGTAACATGTTTTAAAAAATCACTCAACAATTTTACCATGCCTTCACATGATTATTTTCTTTAATTGGTCAATGATATTCATTATAATAACAATATATTTTAACCAATTCTCATTCATCAGTGCCATCCAATCATAACTGTAGGTTAATAATAAAGTACATGTATGTGAAAATGAGCCAACATAATGTCAATAAAGAATGATATGCTCACTTTAATCAACATAGCCTAACCCTTTTCATTAAGGCAGAGTCATGACACATATCCCAACTCAAAAATCATCAAGATATTTAACAAGTTCAAAACCCCAGTCAAGAAAACAATCAATCAAAATCCTCTGCTCATAATCCAAGTTATTAGTGAGAGTTGAAACCCAAACCTTTAGACATCAAATAAATGTCGACTTTGCTTATAACAAAATGAGTTGGGTTTCGAAACGAAGGTAAAAACAAATTATGAGCAAGAGGCACTTTTTAAACTTTTGAAAAATGAGAATCTTGTCACATATTCCCAACAAAAATTTGCATAGGTTTTAATTCAATTGAACTCGGGTTCAAATTATTGTTTGTATGAACAACAAAAAGGGAGGTCGACCAATCTCTCCACTACAACAATATGAGCCCAAGTTTGAACACATTTGGGGACATGAGTTGAGAATAATGATCTAAGTCAAAATGGAAGAAACCAAATAGTATGCGTGCAACAAAAATTCTTGAAAACAATAACATGTTGAGCTCATATCAATTTTCAACTCCATTTCACAACAAATGACCTCATGTTCGAAATTTTTTCTTATTTCCTGAGCATACCACAAAAATGTGTCTAACTCATTACTTTTGAAATTATAGAGCATGTATAATTGATAGTAAAGAATCAACTTGGGATTGAATCTTTGTTTCTTTGCATGCTACAATAGAAATAAGTTCGACTCATATATAATTTCCACCATTTACAAACTTTCATCAACAAAAATGATAGACCCAAGATGGAAAATGAAAGAATGGACAATGATCAACAATGAATAAAAACCAGACCATGATTTACATTCAATAGCCACCATTTATTTCATTAAGTTCTTCAAATTATTTTCTAAAAAACAAAATATAGGGAAAGAGAGAACTTTGACACACAAGACTAACCAAACAGAGAAAAAAAAAACTATTACGAACAAATTATATGCAAAAGATGCTCAAGAGATGGTGTACTTACTATGTCTAATGGTGAATTTATATCAGAGCTGAGATGGTTTCCACAACAACCAAGCTTGTTCTCCAGACCAAGTAGAGCTCTATTCCACAGGCCGAACAATGCAAATGGCATAACCGTAGTTCGTTAAAAGGTTGTAAAGCATGAGCCAATCCAACATTAAAAACCACTTCCTATCGAAATAAATGCATGACCAACTCATACAAGTTCATATCTTTTACAACACCATATGTGTATGCCAACTCAACATAACGATAAACTCATTCCATGTAGATCACTACCAAGTCACATCACCTCCTAATCACATGACGTAATACCATGTGCTATATCTACTCAAGATATATGCCATTCAAATCACCATCAATCAAATCGATATGTATATCCATATGAGTAAGCCAAGGTTTATAACTTATAACCGATGATATAATATGCCATTCAAATAATATGCGCACTTCAAAATTGATGCCATATTGTATATCAAAACAAATGTTTCCAACATTTTCCCCATAACTTTAATACCTGTCATATGCTATACCATTTCCAATTTAACATTACCTTTTTCCTATCACGATAGTTGTAATATGAAACCAATATGAGTTTGTAAATTGATTCTAATCATATAACCATAACTTTTGTGCATAACATGACCTTTATAACAAGATTTTGTATGTGCATGAAAAATTCCCATATGTATATGGTTTATAAATATGCTTTTACTTGTCATACCTTGACTCCATTGCATGTATGCCAAACTTATATAAGTAATATAAACTGTAAAGTTTATACGTCTTGAATTCATATGTACAAAAAATAAATTTGACATATATTATGCATATAATCATTGGGGCAGGGGAGATTACAATATTTACATATTTCACAAGTACCATGTCACCAAAATGCTAAAGAGTGAAACAAAGTTACCATAATTGACATACATCGAATTGAAGTACAACAAGCAATTTTCATCATCTAATCATGTCAAGCACCACAAGAACTGTGCATAAACATACCATAACTTTGAAGCTTCATGATTGAAATTAGAATACCACTGATATGAAGATACACAAATGTGCTAAGAGAAAATGTTTGAAAATAACCATTTATATATTTTCTTCTAGGGGAACCCACCTATTAATATTATGTTATAAATATAGAGATAGGCCTTGCAATCATTTGTAGGATTTTAATAATAGGTGACAATATTTTGAGTCAACACCCCTGTGTGAAACTTGATCAAGAACTAGTTCTATAAAAAATTAGACCATGGTAAGTAGATTTTGCACTTTAGAATTTAACCTAAATCCTAGATAACTAAAATTAAAAAACACCAATCAAAATAACAACTATAGAGTACATTAACTCACAAATAGATATCGTTGATAATATGAACAAAAAATACATAAATTTGAACTCTGAAAGAACATCTTTGTTCTTATATTAAATCTAAAAACAATGAACTAAATGCAATATAGCTTAAAAACTAAAAGGATCTAATCACCATGGTGCTGTATTCTACTTCTCTTATATAGACTAGGAAGATGAGAAGGTACAATGAATTTGGACACATGCATAATAGCACCTCAATTGAAAGTATCAAACTAATCATAATGCACCTTCCTTTCATGGATAGATGAGCCAAGTGAAGTGTGCCTCTACTAGGGATGAACTCAAGAATGCATCCTCCTAGAGATCTACAACCTAACTCAGATTGGGAATCCACATGCATGGGAACCTAGTATAACTAGGGAACTACACCCTCTAATGAACTATGCATGCAATTAATAATTAAAGAAAAACTTAAAGTTCAAATTAAATTCTTAAACATGGAAAAACATCACAACTATAATGGAACTGAGGATGGAGAATGCATGATTTTGGAATTCACACACCCTCCATCTCTCTCTCTCTCTCTCTCTCTCTCTCTCTGCATAAATTCCCCCATTCCCAAATTACTGCTATACTAAACCTTTGAAGGAGAGATTACTGATATTGTTATCTATTTTGCTGGAAGAAGAACTTGGGTGCCATCACTGGAACTCATTCCAATCTATAAACAGGTAAAAACTAACAATGCTCAACCATACATTGTACACACGGAGGTTGCATTTTTTTGTTACAATGCAGGGCACAATGTTGATGTTATGTGGTGAACCCTGTTGTATAGATCCATTGTGATGTAGACCTCCCAACCCACAGGTCGGAAATCCGCACAAGATCTTTTCCTCCTCCGGCCCAAAGAGCTCAAATGGCCCTTCTATTCCCCTTTCGGGAAATCTGCACCCACAATGAACCTTGAGGAATTTCCTTTTATACTTCGGGAGATCGGACTTCACGATTTCACGAATCCTATGGTCAAGTGTCCTATCCTTTCGACCCTCGAAATGCCAAAAAATAGCCAACACTTGACCTTTCCCCTTTCAAATTTCGGATTTCTCCTTATCACGATTTCTGGAGTTGCAATGTCATGCAACTCTTTCCTTATGCTCTTGGAGTCTTGAAACCCGATTCACCGAAATGACGAAACCCTAAGGTTCCACCTCCAAAATAAAATCAATGGTTCTAGATCCCCTCTCGATCCAACGGTCAACGCGATTTTGCGTATCGAGAATTCGAGATGTCAAAGCTCGAACTCCATGTCCTCTCTATCTTCCAGGTCCTGAAATGCCTAATTTCGACACGTTGTCAACGCAGGTCCCACAACAGAACTCCCCACCCTGTCGAGACTTCACACTTCGCAATTTCGCGAATCTTGATGCAATATTTTCGGTCCTTCAGCTCGCAAATCCCCAAAGTGAGAATTCACGAGTGAGCTAATGGCTCTTACTAGCTTGGATCCTACGGTTCTATTTCCTTTGAATTTAAACTTGAAAATAGGCTCACCGTAACTTCCCTACTCCTCTGCACGATCTCACCGTAACTTCCCTACTCCTCTGCACGATCTGAAGGCTCTTGGAACTTCGCAAATTCCCCTCGGAGAATTCCAACCCTCCAATGCCTCCTTGACAACTCCTGTGAAATGAACAAGGTAATCCTTCGCTGGAACTTATCTGCATGCAAAGTAACTTTGTAGCACCTCCTTTCAACACTTCAAGGCACTATCCCTCTTGAGCTTCTCTTCGACAACTTCGAAGACTCTATCCCTCCTGAGTATGCTTGAAATCCTCAAGTACTCTGGGGATAACTCCTACGCGCACTCCTTGCGACACTTCTTCAAATATGCTCAAGTATTTGAACCTCTTCGACTTTGTGCACTCCTTGCAACAATAGTCCTTCAACAATTTCACTCAGGTTGTAACCCTGAGACTTCACTCGACCTGCGCACACCTTGCACGACTCTTGTACTTAACTTGCACTTCTACGGGAATGAGAATAACTATATCCCTTATGAGCTTTCAGAGATAAAAACTCTGAACCCTTGTCAATGCACTCCTTGCGGACAAACTCCACTGCACTCCTTGCAGGAATTTTACTCACTGAGGTTGAGAAATAATTGAAACTCATTCCTTACTCTCTCTCTCTCTCAGATTTCAAACATTCAACAAGAAATCATTCATACATAGCATAACAACAAATGCATAACATAAAGAGTAAAATAACTATGAGCATAGCAGTCAACATACATACACAGAGAATATCACAACACCATAAGTCTGAATCAAAGCTTCATGTATTAATTCAGGACTTCTATACATGGGTGTTTTCAAATACAGTTCTCTGCTTCTTCTCCTCTCTGTGCTCTATGCTCTATTGATTATGCTAATGCTACAATGATACAAGATGAGGGTGTCTATAGTCGGTTTTCCCTCCGGCTCCTTAAAACTGTCTAATCCGCAATTCAAAGATACCTACTTACATTTACTACACATAAATGCCTCTACCTACTACAGATGAGAGCGAATCGCTCAATATCTGTTTACAATATCTAAGTGTGCTTCCTCTTAAGTATTACATTAATGGTTCAAAATATTTCAAAAAATGTGTGCTGGTGCTTTCCAGCTGTCTTCCGTCCTTGCTTGCTGCTTGCTGCTTGCGACATTTACGATGCTCTTGCATCATACTCCCTCATTTGAAAAATTTCATGGGCTCTTGTCCATGATCTCTTGCATGGTCTGCCCATGCTTTTGAATCTCTTCTTCATTTTCCTAGCTGGTGTATTCAACTGGATGTCCCTTCCACTTGACCAAGTATTCAAAATATTCCTTTCGCCTGGTCCTCTTACTAACTCTTTTGTCTAGTATTTTCTCTGTCTGCGGCTTCTCTGCAACTGGCATCTGTTTAGCCCACTGAACCTCTAGTTGTTCACTACCTACTTTTGCTTCTTTAGCTTTATAAGGGTACAAATATGAGATGTTTAATATCGGAGAAATTCCGATCCCATTGGGTAATTCGATCTCATAAGCATTTTCCCCAAATTTCTTCAAGACCTTACATGGTCCAATTTTGTTCATTTTCAGTTTATTGTATGTTCCTCTCAGGAACCTTTCCTTTCTCAAGTGTGCAAGAGTCAAATCACCAACTTCAAACTGAATTTGTCGCCTGTGTTGATTTGTTCTTCGCTTATACTCTTGGCTTGAATTCTGCAATCGCTCCTTCACCCGACTGTGAAGCTCCCTCATTGCCTCGAAAAAATCTTTTGCACTAGAACTTCTAGTCGTAGTCTGTTCTGAATCCCTCAATTAAGAAACTCCCTTTGGTTGCATGCCATAAACAATTTGAAATGGACTCTGCCCCATGCTTCTGTTGATTAAATCATTATAAGCAAATTCTGCCTGTGGTAGAATATTGTCCCACTGACTATGGTGTTCTGTCACCAAACTTCTCAGGAAGTCTCCCAAACTTCTGTTGACAACTTTTGTCTGTCCATCCATCTGAGGATGATAGGATGAACTGAACGACAAGTTTGTTCCCAGCTTTTTCCATAAGGTTCTCTAGAAGTGTCCCACGAACTTGGTGTCTCGATCCGAAACTATGCTTCTTGGTAAGCTGTGAAGTCGAATGACTTCTTTGAAAAACAGATTCACAATGAGTTGCATCACTAGTTTTCTAAGACGGTATGAAATGTGCCATCTTAGAAAATCTATCCACCACTACAAAGATTGAGTCGAACCCTCTTTGTGTTCTCGATAGCCCCATTATGAAGTCCATGCTTACTGCATCCCATGGCCTCTCTGGTATGGGTAATGGTTGATATAAGCCTGCATTCTACCTCTTCCCTTTTGAATGCTGACAAATTCTACATCTGTCCACAAATATTTTGATGTCTTCTCTCATTCTTGGCCAAAAATATGACTCATTTAGCTTTAAGAACGTCTTGTCATGACCGAAATGCCCGACCAATCCTCCACTGTGTTTCTCCTTCAACAAATTCTCCCTCATGGAGCATTTTGGAATACAAAGTTGATTACCCTTAAACAATAATCCTTCCCGGATCATGTATTCTGTCCATTGACCTCTGTCCCTGAGAATTGGATTCCCAGCTGCTTGATACACCTCCTTAAAATCTAGATCATCTATGTACATGTCCTTGAGGCTATCAAAACCCAAATTTTTGACTCTGAACTCCTGCAATAGCAAACATTTCCTGCTCAAAGCATCAACAACTTTGTTAGTAGTTCCAGAAATATGCTTAATTACAAAAGTAAAGTTATGCATGTATTCAACCCATTTAACATGCCTTTGATTCAAATTCTCCTGTTGAGTCACAAATTGCAAAGCATGATTGTCATTGTATAAGACAAACTCCTTAGGAATCAAATAGTGTCTCCATTTTTTCAATGCCTAAATAATAACATAGAACTCCTTGTCATACGTGGAGTATTTTATTTTGGCTTCATTCAACTTCTCGTTGAAGTATGCTCAAGACTGCCCCTATTGCAAACCCACTTGCATCACATTTTACTTGAAATGTCTTTTTGAAATATGGCAACACCAAAATTGGTTGTTCCATGATTTTCCTTTTCAACAAATTGAAGGTTTTCTCAGCTTCTTTTATCCAGTGAAAAGACTTGTGTCTCTTCTTCACTGTGTCCATCATTGGGGCACTAATTCCACTGAAATTCCTAATAAATTTTCTATAGAAACTAGCCAATCCGTGAAAAATTTGAACTTCAAAGATATTCTTCGGCGATGGCCAATTCTTAATCACCTCCATTTTATTTGGATCCATCCTCAACTTGTCTGCAGAAATAACAAACCCCAAATAAATGAGATCTGTCTTCATGAATGAGGATTTCTTCATGTTTATCAGCAACTTCTCTTGCTGTAGCCTCTTCATCATTGTAGCCAAATGTTTCAGATGCTCTGCCTCTGTTTTACTGAAAATCAATATGTCATCAAGATACACAATGACAATTTTTTTGATGAAATCCTTCAGGACTTCATTCATCAATCTCATGAAAGTGCTCCGTGCATTTGTTAAGCCAAATGACATAACAAGCCATTCATACAACCCTTCATTGGTCTTGAATGTTGTCTTCCATTTGTCTCCTTCTCTCATACGAATCTAAAGATACCCACTCTTCAAATCAATCTTCGAAATTTTTTTTTCTCCACTCAAGCAATCCATCAAATCGTCCATCCTTGGCAATGGAAATCTATATCTGATGGTAATCTTGTCTATCTCTCTCGAGTTAGTACACATCCTCCAGCCTCCATCTTTCTTTGGACTGAGTACTGTCGGAACAACACATGGACTCAAGCTTTTTCTTACCAATCCTTTGTCGATTAAATCCTGGACCTGTCTCTTGACCTCTTCATTCTCCTGCGGCGTCAATCTGTACGCTGCTTTGTTTGGTAAACTAGCTCCAGGTATGAGATCAATATGACGACTTATACTTCTAATAGGTGGCAACGAACAAGGTAGTTTGTCCACTACTATGTCAACAAATTCTTCCAGTAACTTTTGTATCTCCTCTGGTAGATCATCCACTCTTGTGCTAGTCAAAAAAATTCCAGGTTTCCTGACCACGATGAATTGTGGATCTTCCTTCTTCTTAACATCCTTAAGAAGTTCCTTTGCACTCATGAGAAGTACATTGTTGCTTACTTCAGGTTTCACCTCTTTGTCCTTAATTGAAAACAACATGTGAGTTCTCCCATTCTTCTCTAGGGTGTATGTGTTCTTCCTCCCATCATGAACCACATTCCTGTCATATTTCCACGGTCTACCCAACAATAGATGACAAACATCCATGGGAATGACATCACACAATATCTTATCGTTATATCCTTCTATCTTAAATTCAACTAAACATTGTTTAGTGACATTTACCTGATGTCCTTTTTGTATCCACGAAACCCTGTATGGACTTGGGTGTTCAATAGTCTCCAACTCTAGCTTTTCTACCATCTTTGTAGAAACGAGATTGTCTGTGCTAACACTGTCCACGATGACTTTGCATACCCTGTCTTTGGTCTTGCAAGCAGTCCGAAAAAGATTGTTCCTTTGCACTGGATTCTCCACCTCTTTTTCTGGCGTTAAGAGAACCTTCCTCATCATTAGTGATCTTCTGCCTTCAACATCCTCTGCCTCAACATTCTGCCTTTGTGCTTCGGAAATGTGAGTCTTCCCACCTTCTTTCTTCTTATCTGGACATTCATAAGATTTGTGTCCATTCTTCCCACACATGAAGCATTTTATTGCTCCACCTCTGCCTCTTCCTCTTCCTCTAGTGCGAGGAAAAGTGTTGTTATCAACATACTATCCTCTCTGTTCAGTATACTTCCCTCTCTGTGAGATTCCACCTCTTTCAGTTTGAGGTTGAGGTTTCTTCCACTCTTCCTTAGACTTCTGATTCCTATCTTGGACAACTGTTTTGCCTCTGGGCTGACTTTTGCCTCGGCCTCTTTGACTTTTCTTTCGGCTCAGCTTCTCTTCAGCTTTTAGAGCCATATGATAAGCATCTTCTACGGTCCGAATGATCATCATGCTCATCTCATCCTGAATGTCGTATCTCAGACCATTCATATACCTGGTAACCTTTTCATCATCACTTTCGTGATGACCTGCCTCGATATTTAGCTTGTAGAACTCTTCAATGTACTCCTTCACTGACATCAGCTTTTGTCTCAAATTTTTCATTCTTCGAAACATAGTGATATGGTAATCCTTGGGTATGAATTTCTCCTTCATCTTCACGACCATTCTATCCCATCTCCTAATTTTCTTCTTTCCTTGGCAACGTCTGTCAGCTTGTAGTTCATCCCACCACAATGCTGCATGTCCTTTAAGCCTTGTGACATCATGTTTGACCTTCTTGTCTTCCTCGACATCTTCATAGTCAAAATACGTGTCTAGAGCTCTAATCCAGTCTAGAATTTCTTCAACATCCAGGTTTCCCTTATATACTAGAATACTCATTCTTGCAACAGCCCTAATCAAGCATTCATTTGCTGCATCTTCTGCTGCAACTTCTTCTCCTTCATGTCTAGCTTCATCTTCACTTTCAGATTCACTGACATCTACAACACCTGCTGTGCGCCTCTGCTTTATTTCCATGTCCATGAATCTAGCACGTAGGTTATGCATCTCTCTTTCCATGGTTGGATTTGGCACTTGCCTACCTCTTTCTCCTGGCATTTCCCTCTCCTCTGGAAGATTGGGTGTTTACTTGTCTCTACTTCTTAGCGGCATGGTGAATCTTTCTTTTCCCTGCTACAGAAAGAAAATAAATCTTTTTGTTCTCTGATACCACTTGACGCAGACCTCCCAACCCGCAGGTCAGAAATCCACACAGGATCTTTTCCTCCTCCGGCCCAAAGAGCTCATCTGGCCCTTCTATTCCCCTTTCAGGAAATATGCACCCACAACGAACCTTGAGGAATTTCCTTTTATACTTCAGGAGATTGGACTTCGCGATTTCACGAATCCTATGGTCAAGTGTCCTATCCTTTCAACTCCCGAAATGCTGAAAAATAGCCAACACTTGACCTTTCCCCTTTCAAATTTCGGATTTCTCTTTATCACGATTTCGGGAGTTGCAATGTCATGCAACTCTTTCCTTATTCTCTTGGAGTCCCGAAACCCAAATCGCCGAAATGTCGAAACCCTAAGGTTCCACCTCCAAAAGAAAATCAATGGTTCTGGATCCCCTCTCGATCCAACGGTCAACGCGATTTTGCATACCGGGAGTTTGAGATGTCAAATCTCGAACTCCATGTCCTCTCTATCTTCCGGGTCCTAAGATGCCGAATTTCAACACGTTGTCAATGCGGGTCGCACAATGGAAATACTTGCCCTGTCGGGACTTCTCACTTCGCGATTTCGTGAATCTTGATGCAAGATTTTCGATCCTTCAACTCGTGAATCCCTGAAGTGAGAATTCACGAGTGATCCAACGACTCTTACTGGCTTGGATCCTACGGTTCTATTTCCTTTGAATTTAAACTTGAAAATAGGCTCACCATAACTTCCCTAGTCCTCTACATGATCTGATGGCTCTTGGAACTTCGCGAATTCCCCTCAGAGAATTCTGACCGTCCAATGCCTCCTTGACAACTCCTGTGAAATGAACAAGGTAATACTTCACTGGAACTTATCTGCCCGCAAAGTAACTTTGTAGCACCTCCTTTCAACACTTCAAGGCACTAGTCCTCTTGAGCTTCTCTTCGATGACTTCGAAGACTCTATCCCTCTTGAGCTTGCTTGAAATCCTCAAGTACTCTGGGGATAACTCCTGCATGCACTCCTTGTGGCACTTCTTCAAATACGCTCGAGTATTTGAACCTCTTTGACTTTGTGCACTCCTTGCAACAACAGTCCTTCAACAATTTCACTTAGGTTGTAACCCTGAGACTTCACTCGGCCTGCGCACACCTTGCACAAATCTTGTACTTAACTTGCACTTCTGTAGGAATGAGAATAATTGTATCCTCCCGAGCTTTCAGAGATAAAAACTCTGAACCCTTGTCAACACACTCCTTGCGGACAAACTCCACTGCACTCCTTGCAAGAATTTTACTCACTCAGGTTGAGAAATAATTGAAACTCATTCCTTACTCTCTCTCTCAGATTTCAAACATTCAACAAGAAATCATTCATACATAGCGTAACAACAAATGCATAACAGAAAGAGTAAAATAGCTATGAGCATAGCATTCAACATACATACACAGAGAATATCACAACACCATAAGTTTGAATCAAAGCTTCATGTATTAATTCAGGACTTCTATACATGGGTGTTTTCAAATATAATTCTCTGCTTCTTCTCCTCTCTGTGATCTATGCTCTATTGATTATTCTAATGTTACAATGATACAAGATGAGGGTGTCTATAGTCAATTTTCCCTCCAGCTCCTTAAAACTGTCTAATCCGCAATTCAAAGCTACCTACTTACATTTACTACACATAAATGCCTCTACCTACTACAGATGAGAGCGAATCACTCAAGATCTATTTACAATATCTAAGTGTGCTTCCTCTTAACTATTACATTAATGGTTCAAAATATTTCAAAAAATGTGCGCTGGTGCTTTCTAGCTGTCTTCCGTCCTTGCGCTTGCTTGTTGCTTGCGACGTTTGCGATGCTCCTGCATCACATTGACATTATAGTTGTTGTACCAAGGGTGTTATACCACCTTTCTAGGCACAATCGTACCCTACATGCATTAAAAATTTGTTGCTCAAAGAGATTATATACAGTTCAAGGTATAACATTGTCGTTATACGATGAATCTTGCCATATAGATCCATTGATATCATAGTGCTTGTACAAGGTTTCGTACCACCTTACCAAGCATACTTGTGTGCATAAAATCTTGTTTCTCAAAGCAAGTATAAAGGACATTTATCTATCTTTGTGTCTTAGGATATGCTCAATACAACAATATGTCGTTGGAGGCATGTAATTTGTGAAAAAATGATTGTTAATAAAAAGCACAAGGAAAATTACAACTACAAAGATGATACAATTATTGTCCAATATGGCTCGATTTGAAAAAAGTTATTCCCATTCATAATTTCCTCTTCAAGTTTAGTCTTTCCAAACAACTTTGATATACATTCAATATCATGAGATATAATATGTACTAAAGCGTTTATACAACACAAGATAAGATACATTTTCTCTTGGAAAAAAGAATTGTGATTTTGTTAATGAAGACAAAATTATATTCTTTAGAACATCCACTATATTTCCAAAACTATAAGAAGTATTGGGTACATATTCATCTCACTACTGCATATTCATCTAATTTACATATCATCATAAATGGTTCTATATTCACAAAGGTAACAGATCCAACATCAACTTTTCATTGAGAAAAGACATCATATTCCCAAATCAATGCATAAACATTCTTTAATAGTCTAGTCTACAATTTTCATTTTGGCCAAAAAAAGAAGAAAACAAAAACATATGTTTGATGTCCCCATTGCAATAGGAACATTGAAATAGTAGCAAACCCTCGTAGAGAATAAGAAAAGTAAAAGGAATAAAAAAAAGGGCATGGGTTATATTCATCCAAGACCTCCTCATATAGAGTCCACATTTACTAAGATCAAGGAGCTACCAACAACCCATGTTTTGACAAAGAGTCAACCAACATGTTCCTTTTTCTATACACATGCATAAAGGAAACTTTATTAATTTCATATTTTACATTTAAATCCTCCTCATAGATAGTCCTAAAATAAAAATAAATTCTAGAGCTTAAGCCCCTCAAGACAATCAATAACCACCATCAAATCACCCATAATTTGGAGTTTTTGAACACCTTTCTCCACAACCATCATTAAAACTATTTTTAATGCCATGATCTGAGATTTATTATTACTGTTCCTACCTATCCTAGCCTTGAATTTGTAGTAATGCATGTCATAAAGGTACAATACACCCCCAACTCATCCAATTAGTGGATCACCCTAGGATACCCCATAAAAATATGCTTATACTCTTGATTTATTGACTTCATTCACCACCACCCTTGGGGGATTATTGTTTAGAATTTTCTTAAAATGATTGAGAATATATTAGCTTTGGGGGCCACATTTCTCTAGAGATAGTGATTTTCTCTCAAATAATGCTAAATTTATAGATAACCCGATCCCTAAAGCAATGATAAGAGGAAGAGATTTGGAAGGAATATTAACATGATTCTTACACTAGGATTTTAAACACCAAACTATTCCACCACCCATTCTTAAGTATAGTCGTGACTTCAAATTATGTCCAAACTGAGCCACACAATTATATTATATGAGAAAATGTGAAAGGGATTCATCAAAAACCTTGCAAATAGGGCACCTACTAAGCCCTTGCCAACTTATTCTTTGCATAATATACAAAGTTTGAACTCTGTGTCTAAGGACTAGCCACATAAAGATTCTTGTTTTTAGAGGACACTTGAATTTCTAGATTCCTTTGAACCACCATTCCTAACCTTGCGATCCTTCCTCCTCTAAGCACTTTGTATCCTAGTTTTGGACTATAATAGCCACCGACATGGTTTCTAGACTAAATAAGTTCATCATTAGTGTCTTTAATTCTAACATGGCTAATTTTTTAGCATGTCAAAAATTTTCCCATATCAACCCCTTAGCATCAACAAAACCCATATTATCTACATAAATCCACTTCTGTTTCAAAATAGAAGAATTCTCATGATCAACCACTTGAGATAAGTAGCAAACTCCTATTTGTATCAATGTTGCAACCATATTCATATGTAACCCAAAATTTTCATCACATCTAACCCCAAGGGACATCCACCAACCTAACCATGTTCCCTGTGACTACCTTTGAGACTAACTAGTTCCCAAACAATGGAAAATTCAACACCATTTTCTTGCGAATTACTAAAGAGTTATGGAAGGATTTTGTTGGAGATATTATCCAATCCTTAATAGATAGAGTCATTGTATAATTTTGACTCGTGACCACATTGTTGCATAAACCATTCCATTCTATAATTACATACACATTTTACCACCAAGGCTATGTGAAAGTAGTGAAATTTTTTAATTCCCCAACCACCAGTCTCTTAGAGTAGCAATCTTCTTCCATGGTACCCAAGGAAAACTCTTTTTCTCCTTATCCCTAGCCTAAATAAATTTAATATGGAGTCTTCTTACTTGTTCCAACACACCTTGGAGAATAAAAGATAATGGCACCTGATACATAATATAGACAAGAATGGATTCTAGTACATATTTCACCAGCACCAATGTACCTCCTCAAGATAGCCACATTTTATCCAGATTATTTTCGGAACAAAATGAAAGTAGAGATATTACAATAAAATACAAATAAATATTTCTAGAAATAGAGAAATACAACAATATGTGATTTCTATTAATGAAATAAATGTACAAAGACTATAAAAATACAAAGTGCAAGACTCACTAGAATGGTGGCAACTTTATCTCTGAGAAGAGATGTGACGGCTACACTCATTTGAAAGAAGAATATGAGTACATTGAGGCCATGAAGGCCTTTTTACAATAAACATGAATTCCAAAACCCTAGACATCCAAAAACCTAACCCTAGGAGATGAAGCCCCAAAATTCATGTGGACCCCATTGGGGTAAGTTAGTACGTCAACTTCTCGAGGTCATAAATTTTGCATAAGATCTTTGTTTTATGAATGTGATAGCCTGTTGGAAACATGTTTTCTAGAAATACACATTATTCCATCAAACTCAAACTCCACATCTAGATTGACTGTGGAAATCCGAAAAAACATTGTTTAGGGCCTCAAAATAGCCCCAGAAGTACATAAAGATGTACTGAGATGAAAACTACCAAAATAGGCCATTTGGACTAGATGGGAAGACATAAACATCCACTTGGATCCTATGTAGGGCTTCAAGATAGCCTTAGAAGTGAAAAACCCATAATTACAAAAAAGTGTCCCCATTACAGAGAAACGTGTTGAACTGAAAACTGTCAAGATGAGCCAATTGGAATTTAGAATAGGTGGGTGGCCACCAATATCCACCTGGATTAGTCCTCCCCATTTAGGAAATAATGGTATCCATTGCGTTGAGTTCTTGGGGAAGAGGGGAAAGCGTTTGTTGAATCTGAATCTTGGTGAGCTGTGTACCTTGCTAGAGAAGTTGGAATGCTTGGTCTGTGGAAGGATTTCACAAACCTGTTGTTGGCGGGGTTGAATATGTTCCAGAAACCTATTGTCTCTGAGATTTATGGGGCATTGTTTAGGCACCATTGTAGGTGAAGAAAAAATATCTTCTTTTTCTTCTGCAATCTGCTTGTGCTGGATAGAAGGTGTTGAGGTTGCAGTGGCCTTTTGTGCATCCTTTGAACAGATTGTGGAGAGGTTGAATTTTTCAGTATGAGAGATTACCTTGCGGAACTATTTTGGTGGAACAATAGTCAGAACTACCTCTAGCATCCTGTAGAGTTGACCCCCAGTGTGATAATGACACTACGGGGTAGAGAATCATAAACGACATGAAGTGTCCACATATATGGTTGGGATAAAACCACATCATAGACATCAAGAGGGGTAAAATCACATACTACCTCATCCTTGAAGGGATGGATTCCATAGGACAGACGTCACGACTAATTGACATAGAGATCTCATCCCTAGAAAATCCACCCGATGTTGTATGGATGCAGGTGTGGTGTTATCGACAACCCCAACTATTTGACGACCTCAACTGAGATGAGTTTCTTTTGGCTTCTGATATCAATAATGAAATGCAACAAGGTCGCCTTCACCCACATATTTGAATGGAAGAGGCGCTCCCCCTCTTCATGATCTGCTGGTTGAATTGTTGCGGTTGCGACAATAGCAGCGGGGTCTACATCGATGATCTATATTTTTTCATTATTTATTGGATCAGATTCTAAATTAGGGTTCGACTCCTTGTCTTTGATCTCGACCACCAATGAGTCTTTTGAGCGAAATTCATCGGTGTTGTGATAGGGGATATTTTGGAAGTCACACCACTTCCTAGTGTCATTCTTCGTCTTTCCATTACCCTTCTTTTCTTGCGTGTTGGGTTGGTTTTCAGGAGGCTGTTAGTTAGGGTCGTCTTTATCGTGCTTTGGTTGTTACAGATTTGAAGAACTGAACTCTCATTTGTTCTGGTGCCCAAATTTATGCTCTATTTTGATAGCATATTGATAGGCAACTCCCAATGATGAGATGTTTAGGAAATCCATTTTGGTTTGGATGTACCTATGTAGAGCCCCACGATATTTCAAAACCATATGTCGCTTGGAGTCTTTGATACCCAGCTTGGTATGCAAGGTATGGAAAGTATTTGTGAACTCTAGCCTTGTTTATCCCTTCTCTTTCTGTAGTGTGGTCCATCTCATGTACTGGTCTTCATACTTATCAACATGGTAATATTGTTCCTTGATCGCATCCACAAAAAAACCCCAAGTGGGCTCGACCCCATATATTCCATATTCCTCTGTGGAACTTTTCTCCCAGTAAGTTTCCCACCAATGTTTGACATGGGGGAGATACTAGAGGTCTGTGAAGGTGATCTTTTCCCTGTTGGAAAAATTATGAATGAAGAAATAACCTTCTAGCAGATTTAACCATTTTTCTAGGGCATCCGCATCTATCTGACCTTCAAATACGGGAATATCAAAGTTAAATTGACCCTTAAAGGGAGAATTTCCTCCAAAGTGGTTTCTTGATGAATATGTTCTTGTTGCTATCGGAAGGCATTGAAGGATGTGGGAAAAATTCTCCATCATTTCATCCCTTTATTGCGCGAGATCTTGCTCAAGCAACATGTTAATAGAATATTCTGCTCCACCATTTTTCTTTTCTTCTTCCATGGAGGGTTTCTTGGGTGTGTGAGAGTGATTTTCCTCAAGAGAGACAAGATCGAGACCCAAATTTCTATACTCAGACCTCGTTGGGGACATGCACTGAAAAACAATCAAGAGCAGCATGCTCTGATACCACTGATCCATATTATTTTCAAAGTGAAATGAAAGTAGAGATATTACAATGAAATACACATAAATATTTCCAAAAACAGAGAAATACAACAATACATGATTTCTATTAATGAAATAAATGTACAAAGACTGTAAAAATACAAAGTGCAAGACTAACTAGAATGGTGGCAACTTTATCTCTGAGAAGAGATGTGAGGACTATGCTCATTCACAAGAATAAGATGAGTACAATGAGACTCTAAAGGCCTTTTTACAATAAACATGAATTCCAAAACCCTATACATCCAAAAACCTAACCCTAGGAGATGAAGTTCCAAAAGTCATGCGAGCCACGTTGGGGTAAGTTAGTACATTAACTTCTTGAGGTCGTAACTTTTGCATACGATCTCCATTTTAGGAGTGTGATAGCCCATTGGAAAGGTATTCTCGAGAACTAAACTTTATTCCATCTAACTCTAAATCCGTATATATTTTTATTGTGGAAAGCCAAAACAACATTTTTTAGGGCCTCAAAACAACCCCGAAAGTAAAAAAAGATGTACTGAGATGAAAACTGCAAAATAGGCCAATTGGACTAGATGGGAAGCCATCAATATCCACCTAGATGTTGTGTAGGGATTCAAGACAGCCTCAAAAGTGCATAACCTATAATTACAAAGAAGTGTCCCAATTACAGAGAAACGTGCTGAACTGAACACTATCAAGATGTGCTGGTTGAAATTTGGAACAGGTGGGTGGCCACCAATATCCACCTGGATCAATGTTGTACCATATTGATAATCTTATTTCCACCTTACAAATCATCCACCCATAATATATTTTGGTATAATCATTAGGATTTAAATAAAATCCTAGGTATGTGTACCTAATTATAAGTCACCCTAATTGAAGGGAAGCATGAGGAAATAATTCATATCCTCCTCATTGATCCCCATAAAATAAACAATGGATTTTCCAGCATTGACCTACATTCCAGTGAACATAAATTAAAGATCCATAATCTCCCTAAGATTGATGGCATCCCTTTGAGAACCACTATAGAAAAGTAGAATTCTATCCACAAATAAAAGGTGGGAGATACATAAAGACCTACCCATCCTAATACCTTTAAAAGCCCTAGATTTTTTTCTTCAAGGAGAGCTCTGATCAGGCCTTCAACCACAAGTAAGAACAAAAAAGGAGATTAAGAACAACCTTTCCTTAAGCCTCTGCAAGGTCTGAAAACTAAACTTGAGCCATTAATTAAAAATGCAAAGGGGAATGTAGTGACATAGTTCATAATCCAATTGACACAAACTAAGGTTGAAAATCCACATAAATAAGAATCAAACACAAATAAATATAGATAACTATGTTGTAGCCTTTTGATATGTCTAAATTCATCACCATAACATATGACCTTTTGGTTTTTATAGAATGAAATACTTACTGTGCCACTCACACTACCTCATGGATTTTCCTACTAGCTAGAAACCCAAATTGCTCTTGAGAAACAATCTTGGATAGAAGATCCTTCACCCTCCTAGCAATCATCTTTTATATTACTTTATAAATTAAATACATAAGGAAATAGGTCTATACTCCTCAAAACTGGAGGGGTTATTTGATTTAGGAATCACAACTACGAAAGTGATATTAAATGTTTCTAGAACCTTTCCTAAAGCTCTACATTCTTCAATAAATCTTAGAAGATCCTCCTCTAGCATCTCATAAAATCCTAGGAAAAAATCAGTAGGCCAACAATTTGGTCCTAGAATTTTTTTCTTTTTTCTTTTGGAAGGAGTATAGGACTAACTAAATCTCTTCTTTAGACAACTCTTCCAACAAGCTAACATTGTCTTCCTCATCGACAAAACTAGGAAAGAAGGTTGTCATTTTTACAACCTCAACAATAGTATCTCTATTATATTTCATAAATATTCCATTGAAATGATCCAACACTGCTATATATAAACCCCTAAAGCATTATATCACAAAGACATCTGTTCTTTTCATTTTCCAAATGGATTTTTCATTTTTCCCGTGGTTTGCAAATTGATGGTTTTTTTTTTGTAGTTTCTTCCCCCTTTTCTAGCCTTAAATATTTTCTCTTAAGCCTATAGGATATCTCTTTTTCATCCAAAAATATATTTTTCCCATTTTCCATATTATTTACCATAGCCCTATGATCCTCACTTGTGTACCCAACAAGGTATTGAAAATATAAATTCTCCAACTATATCCCATCATCCTTTAACTCCTCATATTTAAGTTTTTTCTCATGGGTCTAGTTTCCACAACTTGTTTAATCTTCTTTAGATTGTCTTCAAATTGAATTAATACATACCCCCTAATCTCATCATCAAAATGGAGCCATTAATTCTTTACTAAATTGACAAACCCTTCATCCACATGTGGTTGAATTTGAAAGGGTGAGAGGGGTGCAGGGGGGAGGTTCTCTTATAGTATCCAACTCTAGGGGTATGGAAAAATGATATGAATTCCCCCTAGTTCCCACCCATTGATGAAATCTCACATGGTCATTCATAAACCCTTCAGTTCATAAGAATCCTTCCAACCTTTTTGAAATCCTTTATGCTCCCACCCTTCTACTTCTCAAAGTACACCTTAGCCTAGCTGGGGCTACATCAATAAGGACACACTCATCCAACCTCCTAATAAAATATTCTGAGAAGGGATCTACTAAATAAATATCACCCCAAATATCCAAATTCCTTAGAGACAAATTCAAATCACCACCTAGATTAGTATGCCAATGACCAAGTAGGATAATGTTAAAAAAATTTCCTAGAAAGGGACTCTATGTGTGTAAGGACCATACAAATTTAGGACCAAAACTTCCATTCCCAACTTGTGGGAGAATAGGGTCAATCCTAAAACTAATTCAAAGGATCGATAATTAACACAAGAAAGAGACCTTGGATTCCATCCATAAATCAAGCCACTAGAACTACCTCTAGCATCAAAAAACAAAAAAAAATAAAATCCCACCCACTTAAAAGCTTAACTAGGTCAACACATATTTTTCCTCATTCTCCCATTGTTTCTTGGAGTAGAATAATGTCAATTTTTTGAGCTTATTTTTGGAGGGGTGGCCCAATCCCTACAATTTAAAGACATGCATATCATTAAGGATAGGTACCAGGGGATTTAGTTTCTCTATGTACCCCTTTGATATAAATATGTTTACTAGATATACCTCTAGCATCAAGAAAGAAAAAAAAATCTTACCCACTTATCAGATCTACTTCTAACATCAAATAAAATAATAATAATAATCCCACCCACTTAAAATCTTAACTAGGTCCACACATATTTTTCCTCCTTCTCCCATTGTTTCTTGGAGCAGTCTTGATATTAGGCTGAAGGGTATGGAACTAATGTATATGGGTTTATAGGATGGAAACATGGTATTGGATACGATTGAACAAAAAAATCTACCACTGGATCAACATAATTCACTTATGTTGTGTTTGGATCTTTCTCTTAGCCTCAAATACTTCCTTTTACGCCTTTTCTTCTAGAATTGCTTCTTTGACTAGACCAATCAAAACTGGATCTACCTTAGGTGGCTTGGCTTAGATGGAAAGAAATGTCAACTTTTTGAGCTTCTATAAGTCTTTTGATGGATTTTCTGTTTGGTTAGATAGATGTGGTATTTCCTTCCCCTACAACCTCCATTTTTACCCTTCTCCTCTATTACAACCAAACCTCCTACTACACCACCTTCTACACCACAAAAATCCTATTTCTTAGACCTTAGGAAATATATAGAATGCCCATCATCCACATCCTCCTCCTCAATTGAAAAAGATATGCATTATCCCAATAACATACAACAATGTTAGAGGATGGAATCTCTATAGCTCCAAATCATAATTCAATGCCCAATCCACCAAAGAAAATTGGAGAATATTTATCCCTCCCTTCCTTGACATCCTTAGATGTAGCACCCCCTTCTATAGTCCCATCAAACCCATTAACCAAAAGTACATAAAACACCCCAAAACACTTAAAAACTAGAGAAAAACTACATAAAGGAGACAAATATTTTATTGACATACCTTCCATTGGCACACAATAGACTAGCATTGGCCTTATGTTATCAAGTGGATGGATAGGGGTTGTACCATATTCCACCATAGCAATTATCTGACCCTTCAAAGTCTATGGTTTGATCCAAAAGGCCTGTTTTTGCAAACCCTCTTCATTAACATGTTCAGGAACATGGATTGGACTGAAACCAAGTCCTTGTTGTCTTCTATGACAACATTGCCTCCAACAAAATCCTTCTCTCCTATATTTTCACCCACATGATCATGTTTCTTTTGTTGGAATACTGAGAGGGGGGTGAATCAATATGAACACTTTTACCACTTTTAACCACAATATATAATCTTCAATCTTATCACTAGTATATCATCAATGTATCATATATGATTGCATTCAATAAATCATGAGCATATAAACATAAGAAACATCAGATCAACATCATCACATCAAATACACAGTACACTAGAATTTACGTGGAAACCCAAATGGGATAAAACCATAGAATGCTTTCTTATATATCAAAATAATACATTCATTGGAAGAAACAACTTCCCATTTCTCCAGCTACAACTAGAATAAGGATACAACCCCCTATTTACAATCTCCAACCTGAAGGAAGCTACAACTCCCTAAATTCTCTAGCTCCAACTAGAAGGAGGATACAACCCCCTGATTCTCAGGATCCAACCTAAAGGAATATCCAATTCCCTTATTTCTCCGGCACCAACCAGAAGGAAGATACAACTCCCTTTCCTTTCCCCGTCCTACCGCCCTAAAATGTAAATGTAGAACAATTTTCACTACCACAATCACTACCACTGTCACTACCACTGTCACTGTCACTATCACTGTCATGGTTACTACCACTGTCTCTACCACTGTCATTATCACTGAAACTGTCATTATTACTACCACTGTCTCTACCACTGTCATTATCACTGACACTGTCACTACCACTATCACTGTCATTGCTACTGCCACTATCTCTACCACTGCCATTATCATTGCCACTGCCATTTTCACCGTCACTTCCATTGTCACTGCCATTGTCACATCAACTTGTAACTTGTCACCCTGTCACTGTATCCAACATGTCCAACTTGTCACTATCACTGATACTCAACTAGATCCTCTCACATGGATCATATACCATTGACACCTCTCAACTAGTTGTCTGACACTACCAACATATGCGTCTACCAAGAATGTACCAAGATCACCAACATACCATCACAAGATATGTGTCTCAACCACATACCAAAGCATGTACCAAACTATAAATCTATACCATGCCAAGAATCAACCATGTGCCACAACCTGTACCACAACAATTTCATCAAGGATGCACCAACACTTGTACAACATCAAGTGTATCAAGCATGCACCAACATATGTACTACAACAGGTGCATCAACCATGCACCAACACCTGTACCATGTACCTCAACCATAAACCATGTACATCAACACCATACTAAGTACCAATCATGTACCATAACATGTATCAACCATGCACATCAACAATGTACATCAACACCTATGCCATACCATGTACCAACAATGTATCTCAACCATATACCATATCACTCAATCATGTCATACACCATATGCCATAAGATATAGCAAGAAAGTACTATCAATGGTGTACCTCAACGAAGTACCAACATCACCAAGAGATGTATCTCATACATGTGCTTCCATACACCAAGTTTATTCCTCAACAATGTATCAATATCAATGAAAACCATATACCATGGGACAATGCTTCAAGAGTATACCAAGAATAAGCCTCAAACATGTACCATAACATCATCACCATGTAACCAAACCAGATACCAATATACCAATAGAAACAAGATGTAATACTAATCAATGTCACCAAGATGTACCATGTATCCACAAGACATGCCTCACAAGCATGTACCATACCATCACCAAGCATAAGAGACAATCACATAAGCATACCTGTAACCTGTAGCTGACCTGTTGTACAATAATACTGACATATAACTCTTCCACATCCTTCAACAACCTAGTACCAAAATTTGTACTACATTTTTCTTAGCCTCACAAAACTAAGACTCCCTATCACACGGGGCATTGTGTGACATGTCCTAGGCAACCTACATGGGTGCCTCATGGGACACCATCAAGTTAACCCACAAGGGCATGCTAAATTAGGGTTACATATAAACCCTAGCACTTTGTAGATCAGAAAATTTTGTTCTTTCTTCACACCTTCTCCACTGCCTCAGACTTGCCGTAAGATTTACCAATAGACCAAAATATTAGACCATAACATTCTCACAAGATAGATATTCAATGTATGTGTGTGTGCTTACGAGAGAATCCTTGAGGTGTATTTATACTTTTTCTAGGTAACCTCTTTCCTTATTCTTAGGGCTTCTTGAATTTCTTGTTACAACCACTTTACCCATTCATTAATTGACTTGTAACCAATTAGGGTCTTCTTGACCATTCTTTGGGGCTTCCAACTTCACAAGGCCATAACTCCTCAACCATGAGGAACTATGTGGCATACCACATATCACCAGAAATGGAATGATGAGGAATATCAATCTATGAGTGTATTAAATGCATCTACACTATCCTTTATGTCCATATTACTCAATCAACTTTAGCTACCAAAACCACACCGTTAGGGATTCATGTAGACTTTATCAAATACACCCAACACATCGGCTGACATCAACCACTCTTGTTGACATCAATGACTACTAACTCACCATGAATATCAACCATGTCTCTAGGGATTTTGTACTTCTCCAATGGTTGACATCAATCTCCAAGGGTTGACATCAATGACAACATTGTCCAAAGTAACTGTCCAACAACTTCTCCCATACCTTCAAATAAAATCATAGAGTATGATCTTGGGCTACATGTCCATATACATGACACTAGACACACTTAAAAGGGACACCGCTATAATATAGGGCTTGAGTAATTGATAAATTTCCTTTTTTCAAAACCAATTCCAATGCAAGGCCCTCCCTTAAGTCTATTCCTACCAAGATCAAAACTATGGCCATTATTCTAGTCTCTTCAAAGATCATATTAGCCTCATAAAATACCCCCAGAGAATTTCCAATTTCCTTGAACACCTCATATGACCAAAACTCAACGGGAATCCCTATAATATTTATCCATATGGGTGTGATGTCCAATCTCTTGGAGAAAGCATAAAAAAAAGGTGTCCACCTCTTAAGAAACATCATTTTTGAACCCCATCTCCAACAAGAATCCATAATATTCTTTACATCATCCTCGATGCACATAATGAATCTGATCCAACCCCAAGTCAAATTTTTTTTTTGGCATGTAACCTAAAATAGTCTCCTACAAATCGTCCAACCACGAATTCAACATAGTCTCACCCATTCTTCTTCTCATAAATCGACCAACTACATATTTTGAGGCTGAGTATACAACTTCATGCATCGACTCAACTTCCCTCATAATGAGCTTTACCTATGTAGCTTTTAACTTTATACACTTCTTTCTTCTCTTCTTTGTCAATCTATCTCCACACATTGACTTTTTAGCTCCAATCCCACTTCTAGGACACCCCAAAGAGCTCGGGGTTGAAATAATGGAACCATGAACAAAACTCAAAGAAATTTCACCCATTCCTTGTGAAAAATAACAACTATCAGTTCCCACTTGAGGAACTTCACTAGATGAGCTCACTTGAGATTCTACAACCTTTGTCACCATAACCATCGAGTTCACTAATTTTGTGACTCTCAAAGGGAACAATGCTCTAACCAATGGATGATTCATTCCCACTACATGTTTTCCTATTCCACTTTCAAAGTAGGTCACATTATGCAATAACTACACCCCACAACACAACTCCGAAGAAACACTAGAATAAAACCCTAATCCATGCACATCTACACCCACAACAAGCTCACGTAAGGCCAAACACCACTTGAATCAACTGCCAATCCAAAGAGTCACACTCAAGGATTGGTAAGGCATACTAAATGCTAGATTTATGCCACTATACCAACCTACCTATATCACCAAAGTCCCCACCAATAAGATTTCCGATTTACCTGCCAACATTGCATACAATTTGATTAGAGTATTGCCCCGTCCTCTAGAAAGTGAAACCTCCAAATCTTTAGCCACTTTTGCATCCAAACCTATAGTTTTTGAGAAAATGGTTAATGACCCCAGTGAACTAGTAACTCCTCCACTTCGAGATGAAATCAGGATCTCACACCAAGTTTTCCAGAATCCACAAAGGCATGTGAAAACAAAATTGAAAATTATGTTAAATTTTCAACATAAGATAAGATACTTATATATTAAGTTATTCCCATTCATAATTTCCTCTTCAAGTTTAGTTTTTCCAAACAACTTTGATATACATTCATTCTCATGATATATAATATATATTAAACTCTTTAGATAACATAAGATAATATACTTATTGATCCATAAGCGAGGGACTTATAGCACACACTCTTTACCAACATGGATACCATGTGGAATTAAAACCTTGGTCTATATTCTCAGTCTTATATAGAGGGGTTTTTGTTCAAAAAGGCTACTAGGCCTATGTTCTTGATGAAATTCTTAGTGTAACACTAAACTCTATCTTCTAAATGGCTACTAGGAATTTTTTTACTCTGTAACTTGCACATAACAACCAACTAGCAATGTATCGACAACCAAGTCTTCGAGTTTTAGCTTCTTGGATGTTAATCACCAAACAAGCATACAAAGCATGGTTCTGTCACCAATATGCTATGGATCTGGTTCTACCTCCAACCAATAATAAGTAGAAAAAAATGACTTTGTTTTCAATTGGTTCATTGCTTGGGTTTCTTGTTTGTAATGTCAAGGTCAACTATCAATCAACAACTATGCATGAATGGTTTCTCCCTGTCTTCTAATCACTTGATATTCTCCTCTATCAAATGAAAGGAGGGCTATAATTATTTTTCAATTATCGATTTGAGCACCTCTCCTTCAAAGACTATGAATTTTCTAATGGGAAAGTTAGCACTGTGTGAAACCAATGTATACCCTTTACAATTTCATAAGAGCTCTTGCTTGCAATTATTACAAAAATATTCCTTTAAACTTGCAACCTACATGATAATGGAAATCACTGGATAGAAAAAAAATAAATTATATGTTTAGGTATCGCATATTTCAACAATAAATATAGGGTCTAGAGAATTAGTAGCATTCAAATCCTCCACTATACTTAGAAAGAGTCCTCGATATTCGAGTACCGTTTTAAGAATATCAACCTGTCCTTCTAGGAATATGCTCCAAGGTTTTGGTTATTCACATAACTTAGTTGGCATGGACCTGTTATCCCCGAAATCTAGGGATAACTAGGAGATCATGTCTTGAGGCCCACATGGTCCTAGACATGGAGTACCGAGAGCAGGAACGACTTGAGCATGGCCCTGGAGGGCCCATGTTTCTTCTTCTCAGCCATATTTGTCCTGTCAGCAGTACCAGCCTCCATCACTACCGGCCTGGACTTGCATCAGAGAGGACTCTTGCTCCATGAGGTAATTGGTCCGAGGTATCATGGTATGTGTCATATTTGATCATTATAACCTTCTTATGTATGCATTAGGTTCCTTTCATTTCGGATGACTGCTTGGATCTTACACTAATCCTCTTGACCATTGTTGGGGTGATTGATGGGGCAACTTAGCAAGCCAGTATTCATGGGTTTTGGTTAGCCACCAAGGGGGGTTTGCAGAGCCATCATCCGATCCCACCATCTTATCACTTTTCCATCTTATATCCCGCTCATCCATCCCATTCCCCTAGTCTGGCCATTAGGATGACCTTCCAGGGTACATCTTGTCTTGTGGGAAGAAGGGGCTAAAGGCCCAGGAGGTAAAAGCAGCTGGTA
>ML789363.1:99858-110963 GCA_009831015.1 Picea engelmannii
ATCCTAGGCCTAATTTAGTTTACACCTAGGGTTTACTTCTAGGGTTTTTGAAAAGCCTTGTATGAAGCAACACTTTTCAGCCCTAGGTTTGTGCTTGTAAGCTAGCCGTTTTGCCAAATAAGTCTTAAGGAGAGGAGAGAAAGATTTAGGCCTAGCTTTAGCTACACCTAAGTAAGTCTTTCCTTCTTAGGGTTTAGATTTGATGGCCTTGCCATAGCAACACCATCAAACCCTAGCCCTCTTGTCTTTAAGTTTGAGTCTTCATAAACCATTAGTCTCACTTCAATTGACTCCATTAACCCAAGGCACTAGTCTAGGATTGATCTTGAGCTTGTTTATGCTTTAAATCTATTTCAAACTCTTTTACTTGAAACCCTAGCTAACCTAGCGTCTAACCCTAGCGACTTGAACTAACCCTAAAGATGATAACGTTTTGCCCTAAATATATCTTTGCTTGGATGAAAAGGTGCGGCTGAGTTATCTCTTCTTAGCCATAGAAGTTTCATAGCATTTCGTTGGTTGATTTGACAAAAACGTGCACTTCTTGGCTAGCTAACCCTAAACTGCAGACAACAAAACTTATATAGGTGACGTCACATGTTTTGATCTCATGTTTATGCTTACAACGTTGTGACACCTTTCACATTGGTTATTAGACTTTGAGTTGTAGATCACTTCCACAAGCCTATTTGCTAAAACGTTTCACTCAATTGTCTCAATTTTGACCTAAATTTATGCTTGATGTCACACCTCTTGCAGCAACAATATAGGTGACGCAACAATTTTATCTATATGAGCTGATTTGGGATATTTATTGCATTAATGATACAATACAAGGAATTAATTGTGTACATTGAATGCTCTAATCTCTTGGTGTTCTTATTGAAGAAGTGATATCAATCATATGACTTTGTTTAGCAATCTTATCTCTTAGACATGGAGATGATCCACCCCGATAGTCAATGAAGCCAAGTTAAATGATGTTCTTTTTGTTTAGTGTGACCCTAGCATGTTATGCCATCATGTAAAAATTCCACAAGGGAAGTGTGGTCTGTGTTATTTTGATAGGATCAATTTATCCCCAACATGGAAACAACTCTTTGGTGCTTGCACATGATTAAAAGTACTATGTCTCACTTTAATGCCATTTGGATCAACCTAAGTGTGCCATCACAATTTATCACTCAACATTTTGTTTTCTTGGGTGATTTTCATGGAGTTTGGAAAGAACCCCCCTACAAGGTCATTGACCTTTGTGCATGAGTATCTAACACATCTCAAGAAGGGGTTCTTATAAAATATTGTAGGTAGAAATTGGAATGGGGCTTCCTTAGTGGTTGGCATAATCACAGTATTCTCTTTGATAGTGATATGAACTTCTTGTGATGTTATTGCTCCTTGGATGAATTTTTCTCCTTGAGTTGGAGATGCAATGAGGTCTTTATCTCTATTAGGATTCACTTTCCACACTCTTATCTTGGTTGTGTGGATTCTAGGGTGAAGTTTTGGATGAAGTCACCAACACTTCTCTTCCAATGTCCACTCAACTTGTAGTGGTATACAAATTTATTTTTGTTTCGACATGGATTTTCCTACATACTCCTCCTTTCCATGTTCCTCCGAGTTCATTGTTGGATTGGGGAAGTATTATTTCCATTCATCCTATGAAAGCAATTTGTCTTATGGCACATGTCCTGCTTCTCCTAGAAAAATTCCACATGATGGTCTTTCTTCCCACATAATGAACATACCTTTGAGTACCAACGTTGGTAGTGATATTTCCTTTCTTCTTGAAGCAGTGAAAAATGAGGAATGTCTTATTTAATGTAGGCCTATTGATCTTCTTCTCCTTATTTACCTAGTTGATTGGATTTCCACTTCCTCTAAGTGCTTGATAAGGCCGATTCTTTTCTCATTCTTCATCATTTTCCTTCTTCAATCCACCAAAATAAGGTTAAGGGATGCCACCTTCATGTACTACTTCTCTTTCTTTTGATGAGCAAGCCAAATCCATCATGTATTTTTCCTTCACAAAATTGGTCTTCATGGTCATGGGATTTTCCCCTCTACCATCAAAATGTAGGCCTTCATGTTTGATTCTTAGTTCAACTAAAATGGGACTTAGGATTCCTTGACCTCTCTTTCCTATCCCTTATCCATCATATCCCATTTTCCTTAACAATTTTGAACTAATCCCTTGGTATGCTTTTCAAATTCACCAAAATTCTCTTGAGAGAAGTCTAAGGAAGGTGAGCTTACTAGAGTTGTCTTGATCATGGTACTAGCTTCGGTAGTGGAAATGGAAGGTGACTTCACTTCCTAGTGCTCTTGGACAGTTACTTGGAGCTTTCCCAATGCCTCCTCCTTCTTTTCCAATTCTTTTTGTAGCCAAGTTTTCATCCCAATGATATTGGCCTCCCACTAAATATCCATCTGGATGACCTTCTCTTCTAGGTGTACATGCTAAACTCTGCACTTGTACCAATCTTCCATAATTACAGTGAGGGAGTCTTTGTTTTCATAAAAGTGATTCTTTAGCAATGGAAATGGTTTATAAGAGGTCTCAATTTCTCTCCACCTATGCCATGCTTTGGATAAACATATGGAACTACTACTTCAGGTGTCGATTCTCTTATTGAAGTTGAACATCGATATCCCTTAAGTAATAACATTTCTCTATTTTCTTTACTCATGATAGGTCTGCAAGGTTCTAGTATTTGCATCACAATTAATGATTAGAATTCTCTAATACTAATATGATCCCATGATATATAAATGAGGGACTTATAGCCCACTCACTTCATCAACATGGATACTATGCGAAATTATAACCGTGGTCTCTGTTCTTAGTCTTATATAGAGAGATTTTTCTTCACAAAGGATACAAGACTTTTTCACTTGGTGAAACTTTGAGTGTAACACTAAACTCTATATTTCGAATCGATACTAGGCCTTTTCTCACTCTGTAGCTTGCAAATAAAAATCAACTAGAAATGTATTGGTAGTTAGGTATTTCAAATGGATACTAGGCCTTTGTTCACCATGTAGCCAACAAATAAAAACCAACTTGAAATGTCCTGGTTTTCATGTCTCTGAGTTTTAGCTTCTTGGTTGTTAATCACCAAAAATGAATACAAGGCATGACTCTGTCACCAAAAATCTCTAGCTCTATAATATGTTTAACTTGAAATAGATAACACAACAAGCAAATATACCCCAAGAATAAGAGGGACATTCAATAGAGAGAAAAAATATATTATTGATAGCTCCATTAAAGCTTTGTTCACTTGCCTCTTTGAGGAGGAAACCTACAAAATGAGCAAAGATCTCTTACAATAATACTCCAGAATTTTTTTCTCATACCTCCTACTCTTATTTATACTACTACTATATTCTAAAGAACATTCTATAGGAATATCTTTCTAGAAGTGGAAGCTTCTATTATGTATTCTTACATTGACTTGTTCAACTTTATTTAATAGGCCTTATTAACTAATATCGACCTTTATTACATGGAAAATATATCATGCTAACTAATAACCAACTAAGAGGGGTTAGGATCATATCCTAACATGCCCTCCCCCTTCAAAAGAAGCCTTGTCCTCAAGGCTGAAGATGCGAAAACTATTATAGTATGGCAGTTGGTTCCTAAGTCGCATATTCTAAAGACATGTCCTTCCACTTGATCAATACTTTTTTGATAGTTCGGTCATGCAAGTGATGCTCACCCAAGTTGAGGATAGATTCTGGTTGCATCCAAATGGATCCTTCTTCATCTAATCCAGACATGATGGTTTGAACCCTACAATTCTGACCCACCACTTTCTTTAAACATGAAACATGGAACACCAGATGTATTTTGGAGGCAGCTGGAAGTTCCATTTTATAGGAAACTGGACCAATACGTTTGATAATTGGATAGGGGCCATAAAATTTGGGTGCCAACTTGTGGTGGTCATGGGCTTTGAGTGGTGTTTTCTTGTAAGGTTGGAGTATAATAAACACCTTATCACCTTCTTGGAAAACCTGTTCAGAATGCTACTGGTTAGCCTGCTACTTCATACGATTTTGGGCCATGTGGAGGTTATCTTTTAGATATTCCAATGTAGCCGCTCTACCTTACAGTAAATTATCAATAGCATAAACCTTTGATGTTCCTGGAAGATAGGAAGTGATTGCAAGTGGTTTTTGGCCATAAACCATTTCATATGGTGTCATTTTGGTTTTTGTATGATAGGAAGTGTTGTACCACCATTCTGCCAAGGGTAACCATTGCACCCATTGATGTTGTTTTTCAAAAGCGAAACAACACAAGTATGTTTCCAAACGTTTATTGAAAAATTCCATTTGTACATCCATGTGGGGGTGGTATGTTGTGCTCATGTTCAATTGCATTCCCATTAATTTTAAAAATTCTTGCAAAAATGTGTTGGTGAAGGTCAGGTCACAATTAGACACAATGGACGTTGACATGCCATGCAGTTTGAAAATATGATCAATGAAAACTTGTGCTACCATGGTTGGTGTAAAATGGTGTGGTAATTCACAAAAAAATGCATACTTGGAGAGGAGATCCACCACGAACATGATGACAGATTTGTTAGCCACTTTTGGAAGGCCCACTATAAATTCCATAGAGATGTTAGTCCAAATAGAAGTTGGAATGGATAAAGACTATAGAAGTTGGAATGGATAAAGACTATAGAGCTCCTGGTGTCTTGACAATTTCACCTTTATTGCGTTGGAAAATATCACATTCGGTGACAAAGGTAAGGATGTCCTTCTTCAAGCCTTCTCAGAAAAAGGAACAGTGAGCACAGTCATATGTCTTTTGGAAACCAAAGTGACAATCAAGAGAAAATGATTGCAACTCATTTAAGATCATGGGCTTGAGTGCTGAGGACAAAGAAAAAACTAAGTGATTCTTATACTAGAGGATATTGTCTTTCCAAGTGTATTTTGGGAGAGGGTTAGGGTACTCTTGAAGTTGTTGAATGACCTATTATATAGTGGGGTGGGTTAGCCACTCTTGTAGAACTTCCTCAATCCAAGTAGGAAATGGTAATGATAAGGAAAAGAAGGAACCTTCATCCTAATTTTGTCTTGACAACATATCTGCCACTACATTGTCTTTGCATTTTTTTATACATGATCTCATAATCATAGCCCATCATTTGTTTCAACCACTTGTTTTGTTCTAGGGAGGATAACCTATGCTATAAGAAATAATTTAGACTATGGTGATTTGTTTTGATCTGAAAATGACATCCCAAGAGATATGGTTTCCAAGTGTGCATAGCATGAAGAATGGACATCATTTCCTTTTCATATCTACTCAAATACTATTTAGTGAAATCCATAGGTCTACCTTTTTGTGTAAGAACTGCTCCAATACTAGTGTTGAAAGCATCATATTTCACAACAAAAGTTTTGTTGAAATATGGGGCTACTAATATTGGGGTAGTGCACATGGTCTGCTTTAAATATGTGAAGTCCTATTCCATTTCAAGTGTATAATGAAATGCATCCTTCTTAAGAAGGTTTGTCAATGGCCGAGAAATTTTTCCATAATGGTGGAAAATTTTTCGGTAATAGCCTATGAGGCCTAGGAAACCCTGAAGGTGTTTCAAGGTCATGGGTCTCAACCAATATTGCATGGATTGAATCTTTTTTGGGTCCACTCTTACCCCCTCACGACCCACAATGTGTCCCAATTATTCAACCTCGCTCACCCCAAAACAAGACTTGTTATTTTTGACAAATAATTGATTGTCTTGTAACAATTGGAGTACTTTTTCCATGTGTTGTAGATGGGCATCCTAAGTACGTTTGTAAATTAGAATGTCTTCAAAGAAAACCAAAACAAACTTTCGAAGGTAGGGCTTCAAGAGTTTATTCATGAGACTTTGGAAGGTATATGGAGCATTGAAAACTCCAAATTTCATTACCAAGAATTCATAATGTTCTTCATGAGTTTTGAAAGTGGTCTACAGAATATTCGCTTCATTCATCTGAATTCGGTAATAGCCTAAGTGAAGATCTAATTTTGTGAAGAAATAGGCACCCTAGATTTCATCCAACAAATCATCAATGACATGAATGGGAAAATTGTCTTTAATGGTCAATTTATTAAGGGCGCAAAAAACTAGACACATGCGCCAAGAACCTTATTTTTTCAAGACCATCACAATAGGGGATGAATATGGGTTGGTACTTGGGTGAATTACATTAGCCTCCAACAATTCTTGCCCTATTTTTTCAATTTCATTTTTTCTAGAAAATGGATACTTGTATGGGAGTACATTGGGGGGATGACTGTCTGGAAGGAGAGGGATGTTGTGATCATGCTCACCTCAGGAAGGGGGTAAGTCCGTGGGTGTCTCAAAGACCCTATTGTTCTTGTACAAAAATAGTTGTAGTTCAATATGTGTTTCTAGAGATGATTGATCTTGTACCTACATGGAATTAAGTTGAGAAATCACACTATGGTGGCATTTCTTCAGGAGTTTCTCCATCCGATGAGAATTGGTAATATCTAGGGAGACAACTTGTAGGCATCAAAGGGTATAAGTGTGAGCATTTTGAGTGAAGCTCATATATAACTCTTGATAATCCATGGTAATTGGTCCCAAGGTGTGAATCCATTTAACACCCAAGATAATATCACAACCACCCATGGAAATGGAAAACATGTGAGTTTTCAGGTTATAATCGCCCATTTGGAGTTTGACATTCTCATAACATCCCCCACATTTCATTGTACCACCATTAGATATGAATTTGAAAATTATAAAATGGTCTAACAAAGAATTTGACATCCTCAACGACCCTATGATCAATATAATTATGGGTGCTACCCTATCGATCAACAACACTATCAACCTATGTTTGATATAACCCTTTATTTTTAATGTCTGTGGAGCAGAAATACCCACTGGGGCATGGAGATATATGACAACTTTCTCTGGTTCCATAGGAGGTGCAACTGGATCAGAGATGGGGGAAATTAGCCATGTGTCCTCAAAATATGGGGCCTCATCTAAGAGTCTGTCCTCGAAGGAGGTGGGAGTTGACCCATCAATATAGAATAACTTTTGTTCATGACATTTATGGCCTGGCGAATACTTTTCATCATAGTAATAGCAAAGTCCTTGCTTTTTACATTCGGCCATTTTTGTTGGAGATACCTTTTGGACCTTCAAATTTTGTGTCATAGCAGGGGTATCTACTAGACAAGGGTGGGTGGGAATTACCAAATGAAGGGGTTGGGCCTGAAGAATGGTCTTAGCCTCCAATGCTAATTTTCACACATGCAACTAGGTAACAGAATGGTGCATTCAAACATGAGCATGAATGGCATCCTTTAAGCCACTGAGGAAAAATTCAAGGTATAATTCATTAGATAATCCCTCAATTCTGGTATCCAATTGTTCAAATGTGGTGATGAAGTCTTCTATTGACCATGTTTGTCTCATCTTGGTGAGTCATCCCAAAAAATGAGATTCCATGTCAAAATGAGCACAATCTTCTTTGGTGAACATGGTCTAATTTGGTTGTCATGTATAGCATTTCCTATGCCATCACCACCATTTCCAACGTTCTTGATCCAAGTACAGAACCCCCACATGAAGTTTGGTATCATCATCCTGAATATAATGGAGGGAGAAGTAGTGTTCCATTTGGGATACCCACCCGACTGGGTCCGATCCATCAAATTTATGCATCTCAACTTTGGGCACCTTATTCCATAAATTTGGAGAACCCCAAGGGGGGTGGGAAAGATGAGTATTCTCATAATGGGAAGAATGAGTAGCCTCAAAGTGGTACTCAGGCTGCTTACCCTTGTTGTGCATCACAAGGTCTTGGAACTATTGGGTGAGGGAGTTTAGGCTCTGCTTTAGCTGGCCCATTTCCTTTGACATTTGGGTTACCTTAGTGTTATATTAGGTAGAATGATACCTCATAGATCAACAAAAGATAAAGAATCTATTGGGATAGGTGGAAAATAAGGGTTTCAGGAAGGAAGGGTCAGGTCCACAAAAAAAATATTATTAAAAGTGATAAGTACCACTGCAATCATGACAAAGAGAGGAATCCAATGGAAGAAGTCCCAAATGAGGGTGTCAGGATGAGGGGTTGGGTCCATGGAAAAAATAGGATTAAAAAGGATAGGTACCACTGCAATTGTTGGAATACTAAGAGGGGGGGGGGTGAATCAATATGAGCACTTTATACCATTTTAAACCACAATATATATTCTTTCACTTTAACAACAATGTTCAACAGTTTATCATCAATGTATCATCTATGTTTGCATTCAATATATCACGAGCATATAATCATAAGAAACATCACATCAAATATACAGTACACCAATATTTACATGGAAACCAAAATGGTAGAAAACCACATAATTCTTTCTTATATATATCAAGAATTCATTCATAGGAAGTGCCAACTTCCAAATTCTCCAACTACAACTAGAAGGAGGCTCCAACCCCCTATTCTCAGGTTCCAACTTGAAGGAAGCTACAAATCCCTAAATTCTCTGGCTCCAACCAAAATGAGGCTACAACCTCTTGATTCTTAGGCTCCAACCTGAATGAAGCTACAAATCCATGATTCTCCGACTCCAACCAGAAGGAGGTTACAAACCCCTTTCCTTGCCCCGTCTAACTGCCCTGAAATACAAGTGTATACCAAACTGTCACTACCACAATCAATTCCACTAATATATTAATCAACATGTAATCAACCTATCACTGTCATCGATACTCAACTAGATCCTATCACAGGGATCATACACTAAGAACACCTCTCAACTAGATGTCCAACATCACCAATACATGCCTCTACCAAGCATGTACCAATATCACCAACATACGATCACAAGATATGTATCTCAACCAAGTATCAACATGTATCATGCATCAACCATGCATCAACCTGTGCCTCAACCTATACCATCAACCATGTACCATAACAAGATCATCAACCATACATCAAACCTATATCATCAACACCTCTACCATACCATGTGCCAACCATGCACATCAGTCATGTACATAGGCCATGTACATCAATGATGTACATGAACACCATACCATGTACCAATCATATACCATATCATGCCATATACCATATACCAATAAACCAAGAAATGTACCAGCAATGTATCTCAACAAGTAGACCTCTACCAACATGTACCATGCATCCAATGATGTGCCTGAAGTCATATACCAAATCCCACAAACACATGCCTCTAGCATGCTCCTCAATATCACCAAGGTGCAATCTCATAACACAATATACCAAGCCTCAAGTATGCACTATAACATGTAACCAAACCATACACCAAGATAGACAATAATGGTTCTAATCAATGTACCATAACATCACCAAGATGTATCATATCACATACTATCATCACCATGCATGTACCATAACACAATAACCATAACCCTGAAAACTTACCTATGATCATGTAGTTGACCTGTTGTACTGCAAACTAACCTATAACTTCTTCCATAGTCCTTAGCAACTAAGTAACAACATCTCTTCTCACCCTTTCAAAAGCTTTTCACAGATTCGTGACTCCCTTTACTACTACTTGTGGATATACACACTTTTCTCCACTGTAGCCTGCATACATCCGCACCCTTCTGACTTGCAACTCACAAATGCCTAAGAAATTAGGGTTACTCACAATTTCTACAACTCTGAGACTTTCAACTTCTATCTTCCTTCGTAACTTCAGACTTGGCCTTAGATTTTGCAATAAAAATATAACCATAACATTCACAAGATAGATATTCGATGTAAGTGTGTGTGTCCTTATGAGAGACTCCTTAAGGTGCTTATATAATTTTTCATAGTGACCTCTCTCCTTACTTTAGGTCTTTCTTTTTGCAACTACTTTACCCTTTTACTAAGACTTATAACCAACTAGGGGCTTCTTGACCACTCTTTGAGGCTTCCTACTATTGGGTATGTGTAATATTCTTTGCACGAGTAGTAGTGTCTGAGCGTCTGTGCCGGGCGCGTGGGGGTTCAGGGGCAGTGCCCCCGATTTTTTTTTTTGGGACGACATATTTCCGGGATGACATATTTTCGGGACGACATATTACTAGGATGACATATTTTCGGGACCACATGATATTAGGTGGTTTTTTGACACATGGTTTTTTGTCGATGATTTTCTATTTCCGGTTAAGGAATCAGGGTTTTGGACTAATCCAAGTCATTGGGTTAGGGTTTTGGATGCAGCTGGCTCCTATCTGTATATTGTATTGTAAACAATGTAACACAATGTATGAATATAATATATGTTGGTTTTCCCGGTTTGGGTTTCCAGGTGAAAAATCTCTGTGTAATGTTTGTATTTTCCATTGTATCTTTTCTGTTATTTTCTGAATATCAGTTTGCAGTAGATATTGTACAAGGTTAGAATTTACATTTGGTATCAGAGCTTTATTGGCTTCAGGGGGACGCCTTTGTCATCAAGGGTTTTGCTCGGGACTGTGATAAGCCTTGTTACAGTGGGAGATCTGTGGTATTGTTTTTCAGGTGAAAATAAATGGCAAGCAATTCGAAGATGGAGATCGAGAATTTTAATGGGAAAAGATTTAAGATGTGGAAACTCAAGATGGAAGATCTTTTGGTGGACAAAGATCAGTGGATCATAGTAGATCCAGGTACAACACCTACAGGAACTTCTGTAGATGACTGGAAAAAGACAGATCAGAAAGCAAAGAGCACAATTTGACTGTGTCTCTCCGATTCAGTATTACTGAATGTGTCAGAGGAATATACAGCCAAAGATTTATGGGAAAAGTTGGGGAAGTTGTATCAGTCTAAGTCCCTGGTAAATAAACTATTCCTGAGAAAGAAGTTGTATAACTTGAGGATGAGAGATGGAGACTCGGTAGCAGAGAATTTGAATGCCTTCGCCTTCAATACTGTGGTAAGTCAGTTAGTATCTATTGATATTAAAATTTTAGATGAAGATAAATGTATCAATTTGTTGTGTTCTTTACCAGACTCGTGGGATAGTCTGGTTGTGGCCATAGGTAGTAATACAACTTCTTTGAAGTTTGAAGAAGTGG
>ML789363.1:114277-129732 GCA_009831015.1 Picea engelmannii
CACTTTGAAGAATGTTGCAGATTCATTAACAAAATCTGTGAGCACTGAGAAGTTCTCTTGGTGTAGAGGATCCATGGGCATTGCTACCCTGGATTGTTGACTATGTAACCCTGTAACCCCCTGTGTGCAAAGAAAACAACAAGCGGGAGAATGTTGGGTATGTGTTATATTCTTTGCACGAGTAGTAGTGTCTGAGCGTCTACGCTGGGCGCGCAGGGGGGTTAGAGGGGGGCGGAGCCCCCCGCTCAGGGGTTTGGGGGCAGCGCCCCCGAATTTTTTTTTTCGAGACGACATATTTCTGGGACGACATATTACCAGGATGACATATTTCCGGGACCACATGATATTAGGTGGTTTTTCGACACATGGTTTTTTGCCGATGGTTTTCTATTTCTGGTTAAGGAATTAGGGTTTTGGACTAATCCAGGTCATTGGGTTAGGGTTTTGGATTCTGCTGGCTCCTATATGTATATTGTATTGTAAATAATGTAACACAATGTATGAATATAATATATGCTGGTTTTCCCGGTTTGGGTTTCCAGGTGAAAATTCTCTGTGTAATGTTTGTATTTGCCATTGTATCTTTTCTGTTCTTTTTTGAATATCAGTTTGCAGTAGATATTGTACAAGGTTAGAATTTACACCTACTTTACAAGGCCATATATTCCTAACCAAGAGGAACCACGTGGCGTTCCACATATTACCAGAAATGACATAACGATTACTATCCATCTATGAGTGTATTTCCTGCAGTTGTATTGTCCTTCATGTAAATATTCCTCAACAAACATCAGGTTCCATAACCAAACCTTTGGGGCTACATGTAGACTACATCAAATGCACCCAACTAACTCATCATCCATGTCAATCATACAAATGTCAATCAACTGTCCAACAATCTTATCGACATCTCTGGACCTCTCCAAGGGTTGACATCAATGAAAACCAACCGTCCAAACCAACTGTCCAACAACAATCAGGACAAAGAGAGGAATCCAATGGTAGAGGTCCTAAATAAGGGTGCAAGTGGGACCAATATAAATTTTTTTTAATACTCCTGTTGAGTTATGCTCCGATATGAATAATACTACAAGTGTCAAAATGCCCAAATTATTAACAGGAAAAAATGTGTAGTAATTTCACAGCTTGAAAACATGAGGTAAGGTTGCCCAACAATAGAAAGGTTTCCAGGGTTCCTACAGACAAGGGTTTTCCCTGTGCTATAGCTCTCTGATATATGTGCATTGTTGAAAAACAATATGTAAGTTTTAAACCTGTGAAGTAAAGCAATGCATATAGATTCTTAAGCAAAACATAATTTAATCAATGGCTCATACACATAGTACATAGAGATTTATACCAGAAACCCTCAACCAGGGAAAACCTTTCTTATATTCATTATATCACAAATTTCACCATTCAACATACAATATATACAATGTTTTTAGGCATTCCGTAGATACGAAAACCCTAATCCCTTAATCCGGGATTAATTTATAAAACTGCTAAAAATAGCAAAATCCGCTAAAAATACCAAAAACTGCTGCAAGGGATCGTTAGACGCAGTTGTTGAATCTGACACACCCACACACACACATGCAAAGAATATAACACATACCCAACTTTCTCCCACTTGTTGTTTTCTTTGCATATAGGGTTCCATAGGATTATAAATAGTCAACAATCCAGGGCAACAATGCCCATTGTTACTCTACACCAGGAGAACTTTTCTGTGCTCACAGACTTTATAAATGAATCTGCAACATTCTTCAAAGTGTCAACCTTTTCCAGTAACACCTTCTTTTCCTCAACCATGTCTCTCAAAAAGTGATACTGAACATCAATATGCTTTGTCTTTGAATGATAAGATGGGTTCTTTGCCAGGAAGATTGCACTTTGACTGTCACAATCTAATCTCACTGCTTGTTGTACCAACTCAATACCTGAACACAATATCTGTAACCATATTGCTTCTTTTCTTGCATGAGTGGCTACCATGTATTCAACTTTTGTAGTTGAGAGTGCCACTATAGCTTGTGTTTTGCTCATCCAACTGATTTCTCCTCCAAATAGGTTAAACACATACCCACTTGTAGATCTTCTGCGATCCAGATCTCTAGCCCAGTCTGCATCATCAAAGCCATGTATGTCCACCACTCTGTCCAATCCTGGTCTTCCTTGGTAGCACAATCCATAATTGGTAGTGCCACGCAAATACCTGAAGACCCTATTTATTGATGTCCAATGCTCCTTCTCTGGTTTTGACATATACGTGCTCAAAACTCCCACTACATGTGAAATGTATGGTCTAGTATAGGCCATTGCATACATCAAACTACCAATTGCACTGGCATAAGGAACATGGGACACGTCCTCTTCTTCTTTCCGTGTCTTGGGATATTGATCTACAAATAACTTTACACCTATAGGAATAGGAACCTTGACCGGTTTGCTTCCATGCATATTAAACCTCTGCAATATCATCTCAACATATTTTCTCTGATTCAACTAGAGTTTCTGGTTAGCATGATCTCTTTTAATTTCCATTCCTAGAATGAAGTTAGCAGCACTGAGATCCTTCATGTCAAATTTGGAGGATAGCTATGATTTCACCTCCTTGATAACATCCATGTTATTTCCTACCAACAACATGTCATCAACATACAACACTACATAAATGAAGTGATTACCAACCTACTTGGAATATACACAGTGATCAACCCTTCTTTTCACAAATCCCAATCCAAGGATGTATGTATCAAACTTTTGGTACCACATCCTAGGTGATTGCTTCAGACCATATAGTGACTTCTTTATCTTACAAACTAGCTCTTTCTTTCCCTTCACTACAAAGCCTTCTGGTTGCTTCATGTAGATTTCTTCTTCCAGATCCCCATGTAGGAATGTTGTCTTCACATCCATCTATTCCACTTCAAGATCAAAAGCAGCAACAATAGATAAAAGAAATCTAATAGAAGTTAACTTATCAACAGGAGAAAAAATCTCACCAAAGTCAATTCCTTCTACCTAGGAATAACCTTTTGCTACTAGCCGAGCTTTGTATTTCTCCACTTTTCCTTCTACATTAAACGTCTTCTTAAAAAACCATTTGATACCAACAAATTTTCTTCCAGATGGAAACTCAACTATATCCCATGCCTCATTCTTATCCAAGGCATCCATTTCTTCAACCATGGCCTTCTTCCATAGTTTACTATCCTCTGAATTCACTGCTTCCCTGATAGTTTTGGGATCATCATCAGTAATAGATAAAGAAAATTTGGAACAAAAATAAGGTGGACTATACCTTTCTGGTTGCCTTCTCTCTCTCACTGATCTCCTCAATACTGGGGTATGAGGTTCTTCTTCTTCTGTTGCTGCTTCATCTTCTTCATATGATTCAAATTTTGCATCATCTAACTCTAGCTCTATTTTCTCAGGTTCTTTTGGCCTTGGTAGGAATTCCTGTTTGGAGACATCTTTTAGCTCTCTGAAAACAACATCTCGACTGTAAATAATCTTCTTGGTTTCTAGGTTCCAAAGATTATAAACTTTCACACCATCTTTATAACCAATAAAGATACACTTTTCAACCTTTTTATCCAGCTTACTCTTATTTTCCTTTGGAACATGTACATAAGCATCACAACCAAACACTCTAAGATGTTGAAGAGAGGGTTTCTTTCCAGTCCATACCTCATGTGGAGTTTTATCATCCAACACTGATGAGGGTGATCGATTGACCAGGTAACATGTTGTACCCACTGCCTCTACCCTGAATTCTTGTCCTAACTCGACACCGCTGAGCATGATCCTTGCTTTTTCTATCAGTGTCCTGTTCATCCTTTCTACAACTCCATTCTACTGAGGAGTGTATGGAGTAGTCTTCTACCTTGCTATACCACACTTCTTACATAATTCTTTGAATTCATTTCCTTAGAATTCTCCACCATTATTTGTTCTCAATACCTTTATTTTCTTCTCTGTCTGATTTTCTACCAGAGACTTAAACTCTTTAAATTTATCCAATACCTCAGATTTATTTCTAAGAAAATAAATCCATGTGTTCCTTGAGAAATCATCTATGAATGAAACATAATACACAGACTTACCTAGTGATGGAATAGTCACAGGTCCAAACACATCACTGTGTATCAACTCTAAGATCCCCTTTGCTCTTGTAGCACCAGATGGGAATCTTACTCGATTCTGTTTACCATATATGCAATGTTCACAAAAATCAAAATCCAGAGAGAAATTAGCCATACCTTCAACCATACCTTTACCATGTAGTGTTCGAAGGCCCTTTTCTCCAATATGCTCCAGTCTTTGATGCCACAACATGGTCTTCTTTTCTAGGATAATATTGATCTTGTCTCCTTCATTTCTTTGCTCAGGGACAACAAAACTGTTACACCCATTAGTATAAGTTCTTCCCAACAACTTGTACAGAGTTCCACACCAAACTTCCCTCATCAACACCATTGCTCCTCGTACCATCTTGCAAGTGTTCTTTCCAAATACAGTATTCACTCCTGCATCATCCAACTTGATTACAAATATTAGGCTCCTGGCTAGTTTTGGAATGTGAAGAACCCCAGGGAGTGTTCTAATCCTTCCATATTTTAGCACCAAATTAACCCTTCCACGTCCCATGATTTTTGTTGTCAAGTCATCTCCTAGGAATACATCACCACCATCATATTTTTCATATTCATAGAACCACTCCCTGTGAGGAGTCATGTGGTATGACACACCTGATTCGATCAACCATACATCATGGTCTGTATGTGTACCTGTAGATGCCAGGTAAACATCACCTCCTTCTTTAGTGGAGGTTTTCGCCTCTGTAGAAGAGGTACTATCAGATCCCTTTGGTTTTTCAACCTTCTTAGACTTGCAATCTTTCTTATAATGCCATGTTTTACCACACTTCCAACATTTCCTCAAATATTTTCCTGGATACTTAGATGTACCTGTAGATTTAGATCTCCTCCCCAAATGCTTACCAAGATTCCTATCTTGGGTACAACCTCTTACAAATAAAGCATATGTGCTATGAACATCCATGCTTTTCTACCTCATATCTTCAGATAACAAGGATGCAACTACATCCTCATACTTCAATGTAGATTAAGTGGTACTACCTATTGCTACAACCAGATTATCCCAAGAGTCTGGAAAAGAACATAACAAAGTAATACACTTATATTCTTATGCAATCATAATATTAACAGAGACAAGTTGACTTACCGGAGTATTGAAGGCATTTAGATGTTCTATCACAGAATCTCCATATTCCATCCTAAGATGATACAACTTCTTTCGAAGAAACAACTTGTTTACCAAGGACTTTGATTGATACAAATTCCCCAACTTATCCCATATTTCCTTGTATTTAGATTCTCCTGAGACATTCAACAACACCGAATCTGCCATGCAGAGTCGAATAGTACACCTTGCTCTTCTGTCCAACTTCTCCCAATCTTCCTTCAACATACCAGTAGGTGGTGTACTGGTAGTTTGTGTACTAGTAGGTTGTGTTCCAGTAGCCAGTGTGCTATTAGACGGTGTACCAGTAGGCTGTGCACCAGGATCCACAATGATCCATTGTTCTTTGTCTACAAGAAGGTCCATCTTGAGCTTCCATAGATCAAATTTTTTACTGTTGAACTTCTCTATCTCGATTCTAGATGAGCTCGCCATTCCTCTTTCTATACTCGAATCTCCACTGCAAAAGCTCCCATTAAACCTAAGTTTATCACAAACCTAAGATAAACTTGACCTATCAAGACCAAGCCAAACCCTCAGTAACAAAGGCATCCCTTTGAAGCCAAAAACATTCTCTGATACAACATGTAAGTTTTAAACATGTGAAGTAAAGAAATGCATATAGATTCTTAAGCAAAACAAAATATAATCAATGGTTGATACACATAGTACATAGAGATTTATACCGGAAACCCTCAACCGGGGAAAACCTTTCTTATATTCATTATATCATGAATTTCACCATTCAACATACAATATATACAATGTTTTTAGGTATTCCGTAGATACCAAAACCCTAATCCCTTAATCCAGGATTAATTTAGAAAACCGCTAAAAATAGAAAAAACCGTTAAAAATACCAAAAACAACTGCAAGGGATCGTCTGACACAGTTGTTGAATCTGACGCGCCCACACACACACATGCAAAGAATATAACACATACCCAACACAATACTCAACCTAATATCTCAGGGAGCCAAATAATGAGGCTCGACCGTACCCTTAGTTCTACTACCTGATTACACATGTATTAGAGAGTATCTTCCTGAGTGTTGTTCTCAATGGCACTATAGCGGCCAGGTGGTCGATTGGTTGATCTAGGAACAATTTTAGGATATCCTCGGGCTCTTCCGATATACCATAAATACGAGGAAGAGAAAATCTATGTACATGTGTTGTTCGATGTGCTACCACTCGAAGGGGTACCAATCGGGGTTACAAGGGTGTACAATAATGTGATCTTAAAAAACTCTTGTATTTCCTGCGTGTATGCTTCCTCGATTGTATATTTATGCGCTGAAAAACATATCTTTGTAGTTTAAAGAAATTAGAACACATCTTTATCCTACAAATTTATAAAAAAAAATGGGTGTGTGTTGGCCTAGGAAAGAGCTCTGATACCACTTATAATATGCTTAACTTGAAATAGACAACACACCAAGAAAATGTGCCCTAAGAATAATAGGAACATTCAATAGAGAGTAAAAATATATTATTGATAGCACCAAGAAATATTTTTTCACTTGCCTCTTCGAGGGGGTGACCTCCAAACTGAGTAGATATCTCTTACAATAATACTCCAAACAAACTTTATCATACCTCCTACTCTTATTTATACTACTTCTATCTTCTAAAGAACATTCTAGAGGAATATATTTCTATAAGCGGAAGTTTGTATTAGGTCTTATTACATTGAATAGGCCTTATTACTAATGTTGGCCTTTATTACATGGAAAATATATCATTCTAACTAATAACCAACTAAGAGGGGTTAGGGTCAGATCCTAACAGGCTCTATCTCTGACCAACAATGGGCAGAAAAAAAGACTCTATTGTCAATTGGTTCATTGCTTGGGTTTCTTGTTTGTAATGTCAAGGTGAAATATCAATCAACAATTGTGCATGAATAGTTTCTCCGTGTCTTCTTCTCACTTGATATTTGCCTCTATCAGATGAAAGGAGGGTTGTGGTTATTACTCAATTCTTAGTCTTAGCACCTATCCTTCAAAGACTATGAATGTGCTAATGGGAAAGATAACACTATGTGAAACTAATTCATACCCTTCACTATTGCATAAGATCTCTTTCATGCAATTATGAATATCTTCTACAATTATGAAAATCTTCCTTTAATCTTGTAACCTACGCAATAATGACAGTCATGAGGTAGCACAATAGTAAAGTATATGTTTATTTGTTGCATATTTCAATAGTAAATACAAGCTTCAAAGAGCTAGCAACATTAATAATATCAACCTATCCTTCTGGTCATATGCTCCAAGGTATTGTTATTCATATAAATTAGTTGGCATGGATTGAAGCAACAATTTTCCTCTTCATTACCCTAGTTGAAACATATTTCACATGGATCTCTAATTCTATCATTTAGAGATCTACATTTAAAAAAGCCAATATTGAATTGTTGTTACTCATAGACGAGTCATGTATAAGTGGTGAGATTCCCTGATGAATACATTGTCTTAGTACCATAAATCACTTGTCACTATACCTTTTAGTCTTAAAGAGTGCTAACTCAAATACCCATCTAGATTAAAACTTAATGCTTAGGATCAATAATTTCATAAAATCTCTCACATATACTTATATTATCATTTTTTATAACCCATAGTCTTAGACATTTAAAAAGGTGGATGAAGGCAAGGCACGCTAGTTTCACAATGAATATTGAGATCACCATTAAGACGTTTAGAATTCTATGTGATCCAGGTGGATATTGGTGTCCTCCCACCTATTCCAACTGGCTCCTGTTGTCAGTTTTAGTTCAACGCATTCTTCTATAATTCTTTGTAATTGTGGGTTATACACTTTTGGGGCTATTTGAATCCCTACACATATTCCAGGTGGATACTGGTGGCCTCTCACCTAATCCAACTAGATTATTTTGTATGTTTTCATGTCAGCACATCTTGTTGTACTTTCAGGGTTGTTTTGGAGCCCTAAATAGTGTTTTTTTGGTTCTCCATGGTCAAAATATAGACTGAGTCAAAGTTTGATGGTGTAATGTGTATTTCTCGAAAATACCTTTCCAATGGGCTATCACATGCCTAAAATGGAGGTCGTATGCAAAAGTTACGACCCTGAGAAGTTGAGGTACCAACTTACCCATAAGGGCCGACATTACTTTTGGCATTTCACCTCCTAGGGTTAGGTTTTTGGATATCTAGGGTTTTGGAATTCATGAGTAATATTAAAAAGGCCACTGGAGCATCATTGTAATTATTATGCTCAGATAGATGCACGTAGCAGCCACATCTCTTCTCAGAGATAGCTACCACCATTCGAGCAAGTATTTCAGTTCTACAGTTTTAGAGTTTCAACCTATTTCATTTATTCAATATAAGATATTGTTCACTGGATATATGTGTTTTTCTTCATATCTCCATGGTTATTGTATTCAGTCTGTTAATTAGTTTGTTCCTCTCCTAAATATAGATCAGTGGTATCAGAGCAAACTGCTCTTCATTTTTTTTTTCATGCATGTCCCCGACAAGATTTGAGTACAAGAAGTTGGGACTCGAACTAATCGATCCGTTGCAAGATCGATCAAGTCGAGCCCAACAACAACCCATGGGGGAATAAAATAAATATGATGGAGTAGGAGATCCTATTAAAATGTTTCTCGAAGAATCCCTCGTGCGAAAAAGGAAAAAAATGATGGACAACTTTGCGCAGATCCTTCAATGACTACCCACAAGAGAAGCATCTTTGTCAAGCGACCATGCAACCCCCTTCAAGGTAAATGGAAATTTTGACATTCCATTATTTGAAGGACTGATAGATGCATATGATGTAGATAAATGGTTGAATCTACTCGAAGTCCACAATTTTTCCAATAGGGAAAAGATTACTTTTTCACTCCTCAAGGTCCTCCCCCATGTTAAGGACTGGTGGGATAATTTCTCTGAGCAAAGGGACATAGAGGAATCTGAAATATTTGTGGTTTCCCCTACATGGTTTTCCTTCTGGGATGCCATTAAATAAAAATACTACCATGTTGGAAGCTACGAGGATCAATACACCAGATGGACCACCTTGCGTCAAGAAAGGGACCAAAAAGTACCAGATTTCACCAATATTTTCCATACCATGCACACCAAATTGGGTATCAAATACTCTGAGTGACATATAGTGCTCAAATACCATGGTTGTTTGCATATATACATTAACATAGAAATGGAGTTTATGTACATCACCTCATTGGGCACGACTTATAGATACGTTGTCAAGATCGAGCAAAAATTTAAGCAGAAGAGGTGAGAGTTTGGATCTGCAAAATCCTCATAGATGAAGGAGGGAAAAGGCATCCCCAACCCACACAGAATAGGACCGAGCTGATATGTCCACTCTCAGGACAACCAGTACAAGCCACAACACAAGATGGGAAATGAGAAGACGAAGAAGGACACGAGAAAATGGTGCGAGTACCATAAAATCTCTTGGGACAACAATGAAGAATGTATCTCCAAGCAGTCACTCGTGGCTTAGCTAAAGGATTCCGAGTTAGAGGACGATTCTAATTCTGAATAAAATCTAGAAGGAGAGAACCATATCATCGATGCTGAACCCAGTGCCACTATAGGTACCACTAAATTCCAGCCAAGTGAAACAAAGAACCAGAGGAAGGGGAACACCTATTTCACTCACAGAAGTGGGTAAAGGGGGCTCTGCTTCATTTCATTGTTGATATTGGCAGTCAAAAGAACCTGATCTCAACAGAGGTCTTCAAGTAGTTGGACCTACCGATGACATTGCAGCCACAACCCTACAACATAGGCTAGCTTCGCCAAGGAAGAGATATATGTGTCAACCAACATTTTCGTCTGCTCTACGACATCATGCATTTCAAAGATGAGGTATTGTGTGATATTGATCCCCTTGAAGTTTGTGACGTTATTTTAGGACAACCATATTTGTGGAATCGTCATGCTGTGCATGAGTCTAGACCCCACAGTGTTATTATTACTTTGGGTAGACAATTGTATAGGATACCATAGTTAGCTCTGCCTACCACTATTTCTTTAATCTCTACTAAGGAATGAAGTAAGGTCATTTCAAAGACCGAGAAGTTCATCTTCTTTGTGATCCATGTTCATAGTAAGCAGAAGGTCATTTCCATATCTGTGGCCTCTACACAAAGCCTCTCTTTGCAGCATAATCAAGTGGATGGGATCATGGAAGAGTATAGAGACATCTTCTCCTCACCCACCTGGGTACCGACACACTGCCAAGTCAAGCATCCAATTGATCTAACCCCCGATGCACCTATGCCTAATGGACCAGTCTATTGTTGCTCACTTATGGAAAATGACGAAATCAAGCATTAGATCCAAGACCTTATTCAAAAGGGGAACATCATACCTATCTCCTCCCCTTGTGGAATCTTGATTGTACTGGTGGAGAAGAAGGACAGGACCTAGAAACTCTGCATTGATTACAAAGCATTAAAAAAAATCACAGTCAGGAACCGGTACCCAATTCCCAGGATTGATGACCTTCTTGACCAAATCAAGGGGAAAAATTTCTTCAACAATATTGACCTAAAGTATGGCTATCCCCAGGTTCCCATCGAACCAACTGATGTATGGAATACAACCTTCAAATCTAAAGAAGGTGTCTTTGAATGGATGGTCATGCCCTTTGGCTTAACAAATGCACCAACCACTTTCATGAGGTTGATGGATGATGTCTTGAGACCCTTCACCAACTCTTTTGTGGTGGTATATTTGGATGACATCCTCATATTCAACATAAATTGGGAGGAGCACATGTGATATATTCAACAGGTTTTGAGCACCCTACGGTAGCACAAGCTATATTCCAACTTGGAAAAATGCTCCTTCAGCATGAACATGGTCCAATAATTGGGCTACATTGTTGATGAGCATGGAGTACATGTTGATCTAGCTAAGATCTAAGTCATCCATGACTAGCCAGTCCCAACCACACTAACCGAGATTCAGAGCTTCTTGGGACTGGCCAAATTCTATTGACGGTTCGTGTTGGGATTCTCCCATATTGCATGGGCCCTCAGCCCAGTGACCAAGGGCGATGGTAGGGAAAAGTTTGTGTGGGGGAAGGAACAAAAAAGAGCATTCGATGATTTGAAGCATCTCTTGTGGTAAGCTCCAGTACTCTCCTTTCTCGATCAACAACAACCATTCAAGATTGAGACTGATGCATCTAACTATGTTGTAGGCATAGTTCTCGCTCAACATGGTCATCCGGTGGAATAACATAGTGAGACACTCTCAGATACTATCCGTAAATACCCAACCTATGAAAAGTAAATTCATTCCATTATACAAGCCTGTTGGTAATGGAAACATTACATTCTGGAAATGGACATGATCATCCACACTAATCACAAGCCCATACAGTTCATATAGACACAAGGGAAATTACAGAATGGATGCCATCATAAGTGGTCCACCTACGTACAACAGTTCCATATCAACATCAAGTATAAGATCGAGAGCTCAAATCATGTTGTTGATTGCCTCAGTCGACCTCCTGTGCCTACACTCAATATTGTGCTCCATTCCTGTGGACATGAGGCATCAGAGTGGCGCCAACTTTATCAACAAGATCTAGACTTCACCAACACCTATCATCTCTTAGGTACATGAATGATTGTCACCAATTTTCACATTCAGGGCAGACTGTTATGCCATCTGGGCCATCTCTATATTCCTGCAAGCGAGCATGGAAATATGATTTGGGAATCCCACTATAGTCGGATGGCAGGACATTTTGGCATGAAGAAAACTGTGGCCATTCTCTAGAAACATTTTTATTTTCCGATTCATAGCCTGCAAGAAGAACATAATAGAGACAGATACTTCCAATCTCTTCTTCAAATGAGTGTGGGTCCATTTTGGGATACCACAGACCATCATCCAACCAGGACATCAGGTTCCTCAACACATTTTGGTTGAGTCTTTGGTCACTGTTGGACACCAAGCTCACTAAATCCACTGCTTTCCACCCCCAAATAGATGACCAAACAAAGGTTGTCAATCGAATGATTGTGCACATCCTGCACATGTACAAATCTACACATCCATGTACATGAGATGAGAGTCTTCCCTATGTTTAGCACAGTTACAACATGGTTCTCCATATCTCCACTAGCCATAGCCCATTTCAGGTTGGACTGACATTCCAAACCTTGGGTCCCATTGATGTTGCACTACCTCTGGAAAAAACATAAACATACTCTTCCCATGTTTAGTCTGAGACCAACAAATCCACCAGATTCATTGAGCGGATTCAACATATCTTCCAACAAGTCCATGATATTTTGTAGAAAGACAATTCCATGATCAACACAGGGTTCCACACCAGTTTTAGGTTGGAGATAAGGTATCGTTACACTTGCAGAAGGAGCATCCTACATGGCCCCATCGGAATCTCCACCCACTTCAATATGGGCCTTACACCATCATGAAGGCTGTGGGTAACAATGCTTTTGAGCTCAACACTCCACCATTCCTTGGCTTGCACCTAGTGTTCAATGTGGACCTCCTTTGGCCATATTTTCCACCATTATTGGACACCTCAGAGATCGTAGAACAATTGACACCAACATATCTCAACCCTGACTACATGGAACATGCATCCACTGATCAAATAGTGGACACACATGTCAAGGGAACTCACTAACAAAGGATCCACCTTTATCGGGTTGTCAAGGTAGGGAAACTCCTACACCAAGGTAGGTGGCTCACCTGGGGTCAAATCCAGCAGAAGTTTCCTCACCTGATGGGGGAACTCAATGCAATGGAGACCATTTCTTACTAAGGGGGGAGTATTGATCCAAGTGGATATTGGTGGCCTCCCACCTATTCCAATTGGCTCCTCTTGTCATTTTTAGTTCAACATGTTCTTCTGTACTTCTTTGTAATTGTGGGTTCTACACTTCTGGGGCTGTCTGAAGCCCTACACATCTTCTAGGTGGATACTAGTGGCCTCTCACCTAATCCAACTGGATTATTTTGTATGTTTTCATGTCATCACATCTTGTTGCACTTCCAGGTCCATTTTGGAGCCCTAAACAATGTTTTTTTGGCTCTCCATAGACAAGTTGTAGACCGAGTCAGAGTTTGACGACGTAATGTGTATTTATCTAAAATAAATTTCCAATGGGATATCACGTGCCTAAAATGAAGGTCGTATGAAAAATTTATGACCACAGGAAGTTGAGGTAGCAACTTACCGATAGGGGCCCACATGACTTTTGGCGTTTCACCTCCTAGGGTTAGGTTTTTGGATGTCTAGGGTTTTGGCATTCATGAGTAATATTAAAAAGGCCTCTAGAGCCTCATTGTAATCATATTACTCAGACGGGTGCGAGTAGTAGCCACATCTCTTCTCAGAGATAGCTACCACCATTCGAGCAAGTGTTTCAATTCTACAGTTTTACAGTTTCATCCTATTTCATTTATTCAATAGAAGATATTGTTCACTAGATATCTGTGTTGTTCTTCATATCTTCATGTTTATTGTATTCAGTATGTTAATTAGTTCATTCTTCTTCTAAATACAGATCACTATGGAATGAGAATTCAACTAGGGAAATAAAGTTTCCCCAGCCAATGTGAAGTTAACCTAGGCAGTGAGATCGACCAAGCTGAAGAAGGAATTCAACTAGGAAATGAAATCAACCAGGGAAAAGAAAAAGTTATAACGTACGATTGTGGGAATGAGAAATTCTGAAACCAATGAGTCAATGTAGTCTAGAGAGAGAACATACAATGTGTGGGAAGGGAGTGCAACCCATAGGTTAGAGTAATCAACCGAACCAACAATTAAATTTCAGTCTTGGGATATTCTACTACTTGTGGGGAGTGAGAAGAAACAATATAACAAATGAATTTCAACTCAAAGAATGAAATGACAACTTGTAAGGGAGAGAAATACACCAAAAACTATAAAGAAACCAAATTATAAATTCCCTAAACTATTGCAACAACTCTAGAATTAGGTCCATTGATCTCCCATCTTCAAAATGGATGAAGGGAGGAGATTAAATAGTTGTTGGGTTAGTTTTCTTGCTCATGGGACTATATCTATGAAAAGGAGCCCTAAAATGGTAGATGGTGAATAATCCTAATTTTTAAACAACATAATAAGCCATTTAAATATAGACCAACTTCATTTCAAACTCATAGGAAGAGAAAACAAAAAAGAAAAAAAATAAATTAATTCACACATTAAAACTCATATTTTACCCTAAAAACCCAAATGGGAAAACCAACTTCGAATGGATGTTCAGTTTGTTTTGGCAATATCTAGTTACAATGATATCCATGGCTCTCTATACATCCTCATCTCCTTTTCCAAAAGACCCTTTGAAAATGAAAATAAAAATATAAATAAGGAGAGTTGGGGTAATTGGAAGGCCAACAAGCATAACCCTTCATTTCCCATTCCTCACTCTTTTCTCTCCTTTATTCTTTTTCTCTTTTCATTTAATTTTTTTTTTTTTTTTTTTCTCTTTTGTCATATTCACTTTTACATTAGAATTGATTTTCATAGTTTGTATAACCTTATTTAATTGATGAATTAGATTGTAGGTACCGATCCTTACAACCATTCATTTGTTCATATCCATTTTAGATTACTTATAGTAATATCTAATGAATGTCCAAAAATGCATGTTAATAGGGCTGTAGAAAAAATCACAATCAATGATATCTCTTGTAGGATTACTTAAGACTACTTTGAAATCATGAATTACGATAAATGCAAGGACATTAGAAACAATTTGGCAATGGAACACTAGTGGGAAATACTTTATAAGGGAGAAGTTTGAATTTATTGTCTCATAGTGTTGGGATGTATGTCAACCAAGTGGGATCCAATATGAGAGTTGTTCCATGAGAAAATCCTCATAACATCCCTAATGGGAACCAATTTGTTGGTCATGAGATTAGAGGGAATGCATGTTCTGATTGATCTATAAGCTTATGTCACATGATATTTTGTACGCCACTTATGATCATTTTCCATCAAGATCAAGGGGGAGAAATAAAAAATCAATCTAACAATGCTTTTCATGGTTGGAACCTTTAAAATATACATCCTAATATCTAATACCTCTCTAAAAAAAATCTAGACACCTTTGGTTTGGGTGCCTAAAGAAAGTAGTAAGGTAATGAAC
>ML789363.1:129755-149428 GCA_009831015.1 Picea engelmannii
CCCCCCCCCCCCTGCAAATATGATTGCATACCAAAAACTATAAGATAAGGTGGTCCTTGAAATTTGTGTCCTATAGGTGATAATCCTAATAGAATCCCTTAGACCTTGAAATGTTGTAATATGTCTCAACCTCAAGTTAATGTGACCAAACTCTGAAGTGGAGTAAAGGAACCCTCACATTGTGCACCAATGTTTTTGTGTATACTCAGGTATGAAAATAAGGTCATCCCTCCACTACATCAAGGGTTCATAATAAAAATCCATCTTAGGGTTGAGGTCCTTGGGAGGGACAATCCAAATGAATTGTATGTGTTTTTTGTAAATGTCCTCTCTCATCACCATGTTCAAACCCTATTTGGAGGGAAGGAGGTTCTGAGGTGCATCAAGGGAATTATTGAAATGGGGGATGTGATCAATGGAAATTTCAACTTACTAGAGGAGCAAATAAGTCTTACAGAACCAACATTTTCTTCATCTAGGGGGGAGGTATTCCAAAGTAGAGAAATTTCCTATGAGGATCAAAGTGATAGGAAGGGTCACCTCTCTCATTTGCAGATCAAGTCACATAGATATTGTGACCTATGGAGGAAGGATACAAATATGAATTTTTTTTTGAGGTGTAAAGGATATACTCCAAACTTTATTTGAATGATGTCATTTGAGAAACTCTCTATTTACAACAGATCATACATTGTAGTAGGAGAATCTAGACTATATCAGTCCTAGCCTAGTTAACACTCAACAAAATAAATCCCTAAAGGTTGGAGCCATAAAGAACAATTGCTTTGATAAACATGTCTAAGAGTTGCATCTTGGATGATATATATTGGAATTTATGTTCGAAGGGTTGTCTCTCAAGCATGGCCAAAGAACCGTAACCCTTATAGAGTTGGGGTTGAAATACATTCCTCAAGCTAAAAAAAAACCCTAAGAGATGGACTCCCAAGTATAGGGCATGGCAATTTTTATATCCCTCCCTCCAAAGTAGAAGTGGTACTCATAGATGTTAAAATTCTTCATCACATGGTAATAGTGTTAGTCTAATTTCTAACCTGCCTACTTAGGAAAATAAGAAAACTAAAATCTCTATCAAAACTACAATATGATTTTTATGGGGTACCATCACACATCAAACTCAAGAAAGTAGTAGCAAGTACAAAAATATGAAAATTGAAACACATCACTATTTATTACTCTTGAAACTAGGAAACACATAGAAAGCTTCAAACTCTACCCTTCACCCACTGCTTCCTACTATAAAACTTGAATTGAAATAAAACCTATACGCTTGTATTCTCCTTCATAGTATATCATGTACAATGAATGTGGACACATGAAAAACAATGCCTTAATTTAAATAAGCCTAAACCTGAGATCTATTCATGGCCTTGGGATTAGAAACCTCAACTTGCATGAAGAATCTATTCCTAGGAACGTGCACCCACTAGAAGAGTTAGTGCAAGTAAAAATACATGCATATCTATTTACTAGGGATCTGTGCCCCATCTATCCTTGGATACTTTCCACATACAAAGTTCCTAAACTAACTATGCATGCTACTACTAGTTAAATAAAAAATAAAAAATAGAATTGAACTGCTAAATATGAAACAACATCTAAATTACATGCATGCTCCCTCTATCTCTTTCTCCTTCATAAATTCCACTCATTCATTATTGTATAGATCTACTAAAGGAGGGCATGTTGTTGGTGTTGTGATTAAGGATCATATACACACCGTCGTACAAAATCTCTGTTGGAGTACTTTCTTTGCATGCGCCCAAATATTCACTCGTTATTTCCATAGGTACTAAAAGAATTTCCAACACTCCCTCTTATCGAGGAAAGTGTTATTTTCCAAACACAAGATACTCCCCTTTCATATGAAATATCTTCTTTGCTAGGGGCTTGGTGAAATAGTGTACCATCAATGAACTTTAAGAAACATGAATCTAGATGTTGCTTCATTTTGTATTATGAACTCTCTTCATAATATTCAAGGTGAAAACATTTTGTACAAGGAACATTGCATCAACAACCTACCAACCTTCTTTTATCTTCATGCCATCTCAAAACATTCTCATGCCACATCATGAACTGTTTGGGACTTCCTGCAATAATGAAATCATAGTATATAGAGCCAAAGAAAGTCTATCATACTATCAAATAACAAATTTAAATCTACACAAAACTCATAACAATACAACATGAGTACAATCTCATTGATATTAAAATCCAAAATTCATGGTTCATGCATCAACTTATCCATGTAAAATTCCTCTACCTAGGATAATCCTTCAACAATTGGAGTAAGTGTCTCCCCATGGTCAAGTACCTTTTTCTAAGAGAATCTGTTGGTAACAACATTTTGAATTCTTGATAAAACCTCCTCCATCATGGTATCTTTCCATATTTGCTTGAATTGATTTGCAAGTGGCCTATAAATGCCACTTTCTTGCGCTCCTCTGGCAAAAAATTAACCAAATCCATGGTTGTGTCTTTGATGTTGACTTTCTGACCATCAAACCTAGACATTATAAATATGTCATGTAAGAAACTAAAATCACACTCTTGTTTAAATCAATAAAATATAAAAAAAAATCCAACTCGAACATCACCTAAAGACATCTCGAAAGATATAGAACCCAAACCTTTCATAGGATACATGGTCTCATCACACAAACCCACAAGCATTCCTCCCTCTTTCTCTTGAAACCTACTAAAGATACTTTTTCCATAAATCATATATCTCAAAGCTCCATTGTCTACATCCATCCAACCCTTGGAACCATGTAAATGAAAATATTGGACACCATGATAAAGTGGGCATCTAGCTTGATAGTTAAATCGTCCACGCTTGAATCATTTTCACTCCCTATAAACCTTGTTGTTTCTTACCCTTTCCCTTCTTCCTTTGAGGAAACTAAGAGACATAGACCATTCTTGTTGCACCCAAAGCACTTGATATTCCTATATGAATCAAATCCCCCCCCCGACCCCCCTAACATGAAGAATATTATTCTTCTTCATTTCCCTTTTGCACCCTTTCAGGTTCTTTCCTACCTCCTCTCCTCAACTTACTAGTGAAGGATATGTTTGGTCGATCATCCTCATCCTTGTAACTAGTTGAGACTTGATCTAGTCTCATCTCCTCTCCAATGAAAGAATCCTATAATTTTTCAAATTCAAGCAGCTTCTCCCGACCACAAATAACCTAGACGAATTTATGCCAAGACAAATTGAATCCATTTAGAGAAGTTTGAACTAGCTCATAATATTTGAATTCATCACCAACTATGCCAAGATGGTCTCTCAACTTCACTAGCTTCATCCGATATCTATCCATTGTATCTGTCTTGCACATGTAGGTTGTGGTGAGCTTCTGCCTCAGGAGAATATTCCTAGATATGTTCACACTTTGTTATAGGGTTCCCAAAGCATCATACATCTCCTTAGTAGTATTATTGCCAATGATATAAGGGATCAAATGATCCTTCACTGAATCCAACAAGACTCACTTCGTATCCACTACATTCTTGTTGCACTCTATTGGAGCTTTGGTTTTGTAGTAGATTTTACCTCCTTATCCACAAGGTGTAAAAGGTTCATTGCTTCAAGGAGGCTTTGTAATATGAATTTCTATGACAGAAAGCTAAAGGCACCTTCAACAAGCAACTATCTCATATACTAGGAATGACCATTACTACAACTCAACTGAACAATCTTTAATCTCCACTCATTAGATCAACCATGGTTTTACACCCCAAAACCCTTAGTAGGTCCAAATGTTGATCATTATCATAAATATACTTTGGTCATTGAATATTGGACGTACCTCCCAGTAAAACATTCAGACAACTCTCTTTCCTTCAAGGTTGATCTCTCCATACATATATTTCTAGAAGGATTTAGATACACCACTTTGATACCATGCTAAATATCTTCAAGACATGGTAAGAGTCCTAGCATGATTTTTAACCCACCTACTTAGGAAAAAAAGACTAAAATAACAATCAAAATTGCAATTTTATTTTTACTAGGAACTAAAACACATCAAATTGAAGAAACTAGCAACATGTACTCATATTTGAATCTTAAATCACATCACTGTTTATTACTCTCAAAAATAGGAAACACATGCAAAGATTCAAATTCTCCCCTGCACCCATTTCTTTCTAGTCAGAAAAATTGAATTGCATTTAAACCTATACCCTTGCCTTCTCCTTTATATGCTATGAGGTATAACGAATGTGGAAAAATGCACAATGATGCCTCACTGAAATAAATCTAAACCATAGATTTATTCCCAAGCATTGGAACTAGTGCTCTCAACCTGCATGAAGGATCTATTCCTAGGAAAGTGTGCCCACTATAAGAGAGTACAAGTATCCATGCATGGATCTCTTTCTTCTAGGGATTTTACCCCATCTATTCTTAGAAACTTTCCACATGCAAAGTGCCCTAACTAATTGTGCATGTAACTACTAGCTAAAGAAAAAATCTAAAATAGAATTGAACTGCTAAGTATGAAATAACATCTAAATTGGAATTGAGTTGATGATGGCACATGCATGTTTCCTCTATCTCTATATCCATAAATGCACATGTGCCCTCATTCATTGATGCATAGATTTGTTAAAGGATGGCACATCGCTACTGTTGTCATTAAGTATATTGTATGGACTGTTGTATGGATTGTTGTATGGAATATCTGTTGGAGTGTATTCTCTAAATGTGCCCATATCTTATTTTCTCATTATTGTCATTAATCATTAGAGGAAATTTGCTCCAAAAATTGGTCTTATATGAAAAACCATGCTTGTTGACTTGGAAATTCAATAACCAATAGAGTTTTAAAGAATTGATTCAACCATAATGGTTGAGTTGGACATATAAAGGTCAAGGATGATTATTTGACATGTTTTTATTTGACAACATTAAACCATATGTACACTTCAACTCAGTTAAGATCTTTTTGAGATTGTCTCGAGATATGTTCAATATATTTGAAATATTCAATATAGAATATTGAATATTGTTATTACTTTCATTGTTTATTGTATGATATATATTATAATTTATTAATTATATTATCATTATTATTTTATATCAATAATAACGTACACTTCCATTATATATTAATAATGTATTGTTATCATTATATCATTATATCATTATATAGTAATATTATCTTATACAATTATTAATTTTTAATATTATATAATTATTATTAGTAGTTATAAAGTTGTACTATACTTATTAATTTAGTATTATATAATTTTTATATAATAATTAATTCATAGTAGTAATTTGTATTAAGGTTGACCTTTTCATCTTTAATTCATATTGTAAATATCCTCTAATATGTCTACCACATTTACATTTGTATTATAATATAATAAGGTACAATAAGTATTGACATTTTCCTATTTATACATTCATTGTATTAATTTATTATAGTTATTAATATTATGTTATGAATATATTATATATTTAATATCATTATATCATATTATACATTTGTTTTAATGTTGTCACATTCATATTAATTCATAATATTATTGTATTGTAAATATTAATTCATATTTATGTCGAAGGCATGTATATAGGGAGAATTTTTTCCCAAAACCTGTCAACCAATACCACCTACTACATCAACTATCCACATGTTCTATGTCTGCTTTGTTGTTAGTTATATGTGACCTCTTATGTCGTCGGTTTGAGCGACTTCGTCCGACAACTCTTAAGAACAACGATAGATAAATTTGTTTGGAATATCACCTATGAAACACTTGGTAGAAACAAAGGATTTGGTGGTAGGTATCGTTTGCATGGATGTTTCCTAACCAATGGCCGAGAAAGCATTTCTTTTTGGTCTGCCTCCGCATCCCATTCATCCTCCACCTATTCTCCTTGGGGCCTAAACAACCTCCATGTTGTGCCAAATAAATCAATTATAACTTCTCAATCCCTTATGATAGCATTAATTAATCTGATCCTGAATATGTGCCTTCAATCCTTGCAATTTTTTTCTTCATGAAATTGGAAGAAAACATGCCATCTTCTTTGATCAACAATTCCTAGACATCGATATCTTGATTTTGAGCTGGCAAAGCTTAGAGATTGAATGTAATTCCATGATTATTAGGCACCCATGTTCTCATTGTGGCTTGGGAGGTCTCTGGATTCAAATGTAATCCATTTTTATTAGGAACATATGTTCCCACTATGGCTTAAAAGGTCTCTAGGTTCAAATGCAATTCCATGCTTATTAGGGACACATGTTCTTACAATAGCTTTGGAGGGTCTCTGGATTCAAATGTCATTCCATTTTATTAGGAACCTATGTTCTCACTGTGGCTTGGGAGGCCTTTGGGTTCAAATGTAATTCCATTCTTATTAGGAACCCATGTTCTTACTATGGCTTGGGAGGTCCATCGCATCATTTCCCTCCAACCTATGGGGGCCCTTGAAAGTTCCAGTTTGGCTTGGTATTTGACAACCATTTTCATTTTCTTTTGTTGTTGCAAAAATCACTTGTATTGTAAACACATGTACAATTCCATGGTAGTTCCTCAACACTCCCATGTTATAAATGATTTTTGAATTGTTCACAAGGAGAGTGTTCTTGGAATTTTTTTTGATGAGCGGAACAACATTTGATGGTAAATTTTCCATTAGGAAATAATAAGGTTTCCCTTGTGCTATATTTTAATCTGCTATACATCCATGGATGGTGCATCCCTCAACATTTTTTTTCCTTTTCAAGGGATTGAGGTAGAAAGCAACCTTTGGAAAATATTTTCCCTTTTAATAAGTAGGTGTAGCCTTAATGGGTTTTTCCCTATTTTAGAAGTATTGGCAAGAAAGGAAAACTCCACAAACAAAATTTAATCAAATTGTCAACAAATTCAGTGTTGTGAAAATGGGTGATTTATTGATTAATTGGAAAATAATTCCCAAATTGAGTAATTGTCAGTAAATCACCTAAAATTGGTTGTGTAAGAAATTGTGTGTTATTTAAAAATTTGCAGTTTTTTGGAAAAAAAACTTCTCATGTGACATCACTTTTGTTTAGAAATTATTTTTTCCCCCATTTTTTGATTTTTTTTTATCTCATGACTAATATATGCATTTTTTCCCATGTTGCCAAGTTATCGTTGCACATGATTTTTGCAACATTGATTAAAAAAAAGGTTCCTACTTAAGAGGTCCTCTTAGTGAGATGATTATAGGCTTGTCATTTTTCAGAGCACTATTCTATTATGTTTGTTGCATTCTATTATATTCTATAATTGAAATTAAACTTCTTTGAGTTTATCAAGTACACCATGCTTACATAACTTTTGCAATTGATTTTCAAACTTCTCCTTCAAATTTTTAATTTCCATTTCCCTTTAATACAAATAGAGTTGGTGACCCTTCTTTCTTTCATAGCTACTGCATGTGCATGAGTTTTTCAGCATATATAAGATCTAAACACCTATCCTCTGCCATTGTAACTCTTTGGAATATTGTTGCATAAAGTGTTTCCATATGTTTTTTATCCTTCTCTTCTTGAAACATCTATTGAAAAAGGGAAAGTGCCATATTCTCCTAGAAAACAACCCTCTATTTTGTCTCTGCCTCTATAAGAGCCAACTTGTTAATCTCTACTTGTTGCACACAATATTAAAATTTGGTTCCAATGCCTCACACTTTGTCTTTGAAAGGGATTCATTCCAGTCTTTGGCTTTGAAGGGCTTGCTCAAAATTCTAGTAAGTCTATTCCCTTTCCCCTGGGATATATTTCATTCATCTCCACCCCCCATCCCTATAATTTTTATTTTTCCTTATGATTATAGAACATCATTTGTACTATGTTAGACCAAGTCCGGAGAAGAAAAATGCTTAGCTATTTCCCAGTGCTATTCACTACATGATCTTTAATACTACTTAGTCACTTTGTGTAACATTGTGTTTCATAGGAAAAACATTTTATTGTCTTCAACAAAGCTACAAGAACCTAGATGTTGTAATGACTCTAGGGATAACTTAGATGTTGTAACCACAAATGTGCAAGAAAGAGAACATTTTTCCATGGTAATTTTTCAAATAAAAGAATTTAATTGTAATATTTTTTATGACTCTTATTAAGAACATTAATATGAAAATAACGATCTACTTTGGAATTCTCATTCGTTTGTTAGGGAGTATGCTAGCATATTATTATTATTATTATATTATATATTTTCCTATTATATATTAATAGTAATTATTTATTGTATTATATTTATTATCATTTATTATCTATGCACAATAATCTAAACTTATCATTATTATTTTTAATTCTCATCTTGTAATTCTAGATTATCCTAGCTTATATGGCAGTGTGATGTGACATACACAGCTTTGATGTGGCACACATATCTTATTATTTTATAATTTTCTTAGGAGGCCCATTTTTTGAGCAAATTTACTCTAATGGGTGCTTTGTTGGACACTTTCCAACATGCTTAAAAAATCCAACAAGAGAGAGCACTCTTTGACACATTGAAGATCCCGACCCTAGTTTCACTAAGGTTGACCATCAACAAAATATCATAGAAACTACAAAGAACATCAATTTTCCTTCAAAGCCTCTTTGGTGATGAGGCTAAAAGGATTGTGCCATCGAAAATAAAAGTAAGTAGATCAATATGTGATGAAGGATAACACCATCACCCTCTTGTGTGTGCTCTTTGAGAAAGGGATCCAACTCATCAATGTAAATCCCAAAGAGGGTTTATGAGAGAGAGAAAACTTGAACTTTGACACCTATGGTGTTTCTAATGAAATTTGAGAGACCATAAACAATTCAAATGTGACTAAGGTATGAATCTTAAAGTCTTATGACAACAACTATAAGAGTCTCTAAGATGCCAATGTTATGTAACCTCTAGAATAAATCCTCTCCTAAAACAAAGTTGAATTCCTTTCAAAATTATAAAATGCAACATAAGACTCTTAAAGGGTGATGGTGTGCCTCCTAAATGATAACCTAGAGAATAAAAATGTGGTTAATAATTTGATTATTATTCATGTTGGAAACCCACTTGTCCATTTTGTCCGAGGTTTCTCTTCTCTAGTTATTCAAACTGTCATAAATGAAGCATTGTCACACAGATATTGGGGAAAGTATTTCTAAGGATGATAGTCTTGTAACTATTAGGATATGATGTATCCTACAATTTGAAGATGGGATGGATGCTATGGGACCAAGAGACAGGAAAAAACCAAATAAATGACATGAATAAACATACCAACAATGTAACAATGTAAAGAATAAATACAATGTTTGAGGAACTCCACCTAGAGACCTTCATTTGTAGCTTTTATTGTGCTCATAACCAACTTAAATTATTGTTGATGTTTGAGTCTATTTATACTGAAAAAACAACCTCACGAGGACATGAATCACCCTATGTTTTTATAGTCCTCTTTAATATTTTCTAAAATATTTTCTTTGAAATTCTTTTGGGACAATATATATGAATGGGAGAGTGCAATATAACAAACTCCAAAATATTTATCATTCAATTAAAATAAAAATGATAAATATAATAATAATAATAATAATCTATTTTTAAGGTCACGGCCAAGCCAACACACCAAATTGGTGTATGAGACCCCCTTGTTTATGGGACAAGGGACCCCCCTTCGCCCAACGATTTGACTGGTAAAGTCTATGAAGGTATACATACCCTACCCCCCTATGGATTTGAACCTGTGACCTCTTAAGAGGAAACACATGTTCTTAACCATTAGGCCCACTCAGGCTGTATACACCAAAATTTCCTCAGAAAAGGACCAGGAACCCTCACTCATAAAATATAAAATTGGCAGAAATAATATATATAGACTAAATATTATAAGAAATATAAAATAGATCTCACATTCATGAAATATTTTTTATCACATTTATATGAAGAAAACAAATGGCCCATATATAAAAGAACCTTAAAAGAATTTTTCATTAAAATCAAAATAAGATTTTGATGAATCAACTTCAAATATCTTATCCTCAAATACTTAGAGTTCAATGATACAGTCAAAATTAACCCCGAATTGGTTCTGTGATATTTTCTAAAAAAAGATAAAGTATTTATAGTGTGATGAAAATTAAAGTGTTTGTCCAAAAGGACTGGTATTGGGGCTCCCGTGGACCATAAAATAAAACAAGAGAAGATAATAGAGTCGTTGAAATCGAAGCAAGAGAAAGGTTGAACTATGATGAATCTCTCATATCTTCATTTGCTTGTTGATGCACCTTTTATATATTTTCTTGTTGTGGTTATGTGACCGATATCAAATGATTTTGTTGGACCCTCGATAATCTTGATTACACTTTTAAACCATTCTTCAATATATTCTTGCAAAGGAGCAATGGTCACTTCTTGTTTGACTTTGATTTTGAACAATTCATTTTCATATTCTATATAATCAATTGAAATATTTTTCAATGTAGTTTCAATATCCTCGTTTCTATTAGTGTATTTAACAAGCCAATTATCATTGTCATCTTCAGTATATTCAATTATACTATTGAACGTTTTTGTTGATAATTTCTTTAAATTTTCCACGCTTTCTTCGAACTGTTGTCTTGTTTGAAGCATTGAATTTGAAATTAGTTTTGGATATTCTACCTCAATGGTGTTGTCTACAATATCTAATCCAGTCAATTTAAATAAGTTTCAATCTTTTGGATGTTAATTCATTGAGTTCATTTAGTAATTCCATTAATACATTAATTATTTGAATCCAACATGCCCTTAGTTGCTTTATAGAAGCTTCAAAAGGCAAGTCTTCTTGTTTTCTTTTATATTCATTCATTGTTGAGACCTTCATAATAAATGTGGCAAGGCCATCCTTAAAAAATCCTTCATCATTTTTAATGTCATTTTTCAAATATTCTCTGGTATTTTGAATCCTGGAACCAAGAATAACAAAATGTCTTGCTATATCCCATGTATCTAAAATAAGAGATATTCTTTTCTTAGTAATTTTTTCAACATAATGTTTGGTTGCAATAAGTAACTTTGAGGTCCCTTTTAATCTTATAATTGACTATGGAGTTTTCCCAAAATTCCTACCAGGTTGAACTGTTGCAACAAGGGTGGCTAATATTGGTGGAGGCATTAGAGTAAACTCTAATTCTTGTATCCTTTCTTTAAGTTTGACATTCTCAACTTCCATATCATCTATTAAAACATACAAAGCATCTCATGTAACCTTATGATTTTTAACTATTCCAGATGAAATCATCTTATTAAGGTTAAATGTAGAACAAGTTTTTCCCTTTTTATTTTTTGAAGGGGTTCTTTCAAAAATCAATTGTCTTGAATCTTTGACAAATAAAACATTAAGTACAGAAAATGATTCTTCTTTTGAGAACACTTTGTCTTGAATAACTAGTTTGACCATAGACTCTATATTTTCTTGTACTCATTCTCCATCATCAGGGAAATGGATATTTTCTAGATCAACTTCTAAATCTATGTCTTCGAGATGGATCTTGCTCTTAGGTATGTGCTCTTCAATTTCTTGTTGAGAATTAATCCTCTTTCTTTTTACTTGCAATTTATGAGACTTTTCCAATTTTCCTCGAGGAGGGTTTTTATCACCTATATGATCTAAATTATTCACTGAATAATTTTTTTGTTGAGATTTTGTAGACTAAGAATTATTTTTGGATTGCGTGCTCTTTTGGGAAATAATAGGATATTGAGCATTCCTTTCATTAGAGGGTCTTATTTTCTACATATACTGGTATGCAGTACATATGATGGTTTCAATATCTCACTATTTCCTTTCAATGCATTCAACCGAAGGATCATGGTTATCTCCTTATTCTTCTCCAAATATAAAAGTATTAATAAGTGTATTACTAAATCCAACTGACACCACGTGATCATGAAAAATATGATTAGGGTCAAAACCCTTGATCTCTTTTGCAAATTTCATGTTATATTGATCAAATTGTGTAGCATATTCATAATTTTTAGCAGCTCCTCTTAGAAAATTTCTCCAACCTTCCAAGGTAGTGGGATAAACTACTTCTTATTTTTTTCATAGAATAAATGCAACCAAGAATTTTATTTCCTTACCACTTCAACAACAAATAATATTAGATATTATTTTTGGGATTAACTGCGTAGTGTAAGTCATTAATCTATGACCCATATTCATGAGTATTAGTCTCAACTGACCAATAATTCTCATGATTTGAATAGTCCACTTAGCACTCATTGCATCGGGTGATGCTCACAGGGGTGAAGAAATGAGATTGAAGCCAACGACATGAATCGCATAGCATCAATCATCACTTCCGGGGCTTGCACCCGGTAACCAGGACTTCCCGGGTGGTCACCCGATGCAATGAGTGCTAAGTGGACTATTCAAATCATGAGAATTATTGGTCAGTTGAGACTAATACTCATGAATATGGGTCATAGATTAATGACTTACACTACGCAGTTAATCCCAAAAATAATATCTAATATCTTGCATTGCGGAAGCTCCTATATACTTAAATAATAAGAGTCAAGGGAGATCTAATTGGGTTGTTCATAAGGCACAATACTTGCTAAGGTTTTGCAAATGGGGTAGAAAGATAAGTGGGCTTGATTGTGGGGAAAACTCCACAGTTAAGCGCGCTTGAGCCAGAGGCGTCTTGGGATGGGTGACCACCCGGGAAGTCCTGGTTACCGGGTGCAAGCCCCGGAAGTGATGATTGATGCTATGTGATTCATGTCGTTGGCTTCAATCTCATTTCTTCACCCCTGTGAGCATCACCCGATGCAATGAGTGCTAAGTGGACTATTCAAATCATGAGAATTATTAGTCAGTTGAGACTAATACTTATGAATATGGGTCATAGATTAATGACTTACACTACGCAGTTAATCCCAAAAATAATATCTAATATCTTGCACTGCGGAAGCCCCTATATACTTAAACAAATAATATGTCTGGAACAGAGTAAGGAAGATAAATGGGTTTTTCATGAGAGCAGTAGATCCTTATAATATTTTTTTTTTTTTTTTTTTCCATAATCCCCTTTTTATCTAAAAAAAATAATGCTTCTTGTGACAATATGGATGTATTTTCTCCAAAGAACAACTTATTAAAAACATACACAAATTCATTATATACTTCATAAAAGAAGTGAGCAACCTTTTTCCTCCACAGGGCTTGTTACCACATTGTGACCGGGTCAATGCTATAATTTACCCTTCTCCCTATGTTCAATCCATTGAAGATATGACAATAAGTAATAGAGAATATCAAGTAGGATTCCATGTAGAACTTCTTAGTGTCTTTAAAACTTGGTAGTTGCGAAGAAGTTTCAGTGGAAATAATTTTTCCCCAATCAAAAATCACTTGTTCATGGATTGTAAAATATAAGATATAAAGAGCCAATCGAGGAAAAGTTTCCATATACTATTGTCCTATAATTCTAGTAAAAATCCATGCTACTTCTAGGTAGGGATTTTTCAATGAACTGAGATGAATTCTAGATATATCCTCTTACATTGCTAAAGGATCTTCTAAGTACTCTTGCAGAAGCTATAATATGTTGTTCTTCTCCTTGAGGAAATTTCTAGCTTAATATCCTTTGAATTTAATAGTTAGCTCTGGTAATTTCAACATATTCCTAAATGTTGAAGGAGTTAAGGAGATATGGGATTCGTTGTGTAGTATAATTTCTTCGATTTTGAACAAAATTATCAATGCACCATGAGACTATGTGTTTGCAATCAAAAACTTCTGGAATGCATACAGCTAGAGAAATACATGATTTCCAAGTCTTATTCTCATTTATTTCTAGTAGGTGAAATGTTTTGAAATACCAGTAATACCTCGACCAGTGAAAATTATAGTCTTCTCGTGCGAACAGGTTCAATGTGTCTCCACAAAATTGTTGTTTTCTCATGGCCATTCTAGTGTAGCTGGCAAATTCTACGTGTAATTCCTTAGAATATTGAAATAAAATCTTCTTCAGTAATATGACATAATTCCTTTGTGATGGAGAAGTTAATACAAATTAAATGATATTACCTTGAGAAGTAGGCAATAAAAAATGACCTTTTAATAATCCAATTAGCAGTTATTTTCCATATGAATAACATTAAATACATCTTGAAAATTGTGATAAATGTAAGTTATACAAAATGACGAGGTGGTGGGGCGGTGGGCATGGATAAAATATGAGTATGAGTTCATGATTTCAGGAACCCGCGAACCCGTGGTGTAAAAGATATGAAGAAAATGGTTAAGTCTTGGTGGTAGAAGACTTAAAAGGAAACACAAGTGAACTCATGAGTCTACCAACCAGTGAACCCATCATGTATCAAAAAATGGTTAAGTGTTGGTGCAATTTGCGGCGGAGAAGAGGGATGTGTTTTGTATATTGCATAGTTCTTTTGGAAATAAAATACACCTGCCATGACTCATTTTTTTTTAAGTAAAGAGACATAAGAATAAGAAATATATTAAGCTACATATAAATCAACAACTGGCTCCAACTGTGGAATGGTAACCCCTTGCGGGTTACCAAGAATCCAAAATCCTGCTTGTTGGGCATGGAGTTAGTAAAACAAATGAGAAGAGATCAATTAGGATGTACAACAAAAAAAAACTATTTATAGGTGAAGGGAAGGTTGATTAAGAAAAGAAGTTTTTAAGATGTTGACCATTAACTGGAAATGCCTATATTGTTCCTTTCATATCCTCGATCAAATAAGAATTATTCCCCAAATTTTTTCGATGGTATAAGGCCCAATCCATAATGCTTCAAATTTTGTATGCATAGATGTTTTTTCTTTGATTTTATTCTAGAGTAGTACTAATTCCCCTTTTTGAAAAATTTTCATTGTTGTCCTTTGATCGAAATATTTCTTGACACTTTGTTTCCTTTGATTCATTTTATGCAATGCTTTGTTTCATTGTTCCTCTAGTTTGATTATCTGATTGCATATTCTATGTAGTCGTGAGACTTCTTTTGAATCCTCAATGTTTACGACATATGTTAAAGCATTTATTTCCAAATTGATTAGAATTATGGCCTCTTCTCCATACACCAAACTATATAGAGATTTTCCAGTGATGTCTTTTGGTGTCAATCTACTTGGCCATAATACATCTGTTAATTTTAAATGACAATTCTTCTGATTTCGATCAATAGTATTTTTGAGGATTTGAACTAAAGTTTTGTTTGTAGACTAAACCAATCCATTTCCTTGAAGATAATAATTTAATGAATATCCCATTAAAATTCTAAACTCTCCACAAAACTTTGTAAATTTTGATCCAATGAAAATTGATCCATTGCATGTGATAAATTTCTTTGGAACTCCAAATATGGATATGATATTATCCTTAAGGAATTTAATAAGTTCTTCTCAGTCTACCTTTCTTAATGATATTGCCTCTTTCCATTTTGTGAAACAATCTATGGTAGTGAGGACGTATAAATGTCATTTGCTTGATTTTGTGTTTATTGGTCCAACAACATCAAGTCCCCATTGTGAAAATGGTTCTTCTACTGATATAGATTGCAAAGGGATTGCAACCCTTTTCATTCTTCCCAAAAATTTCTGACAAGAGATGCATTTTCTTATTTCTGCATATGAATCTTTGAAAATTGTTGGCCATTAATAACCAACTCTTATTATCTTATGTGTAGTAGCCATCGGTGCAAAGTGACCACTACAAACTCCTTCATGAAATTATTTAATTATTTCTTGAGATTTGGTCGCATCAACACATCTTAGCAACACTCCATCAAAATTTATGTAAGCAAGATTTGGGAAACTAGTACATATTGATTTCATTTCATTTTCAAAGCCCTCCTTTCTTTTGATGACATGCCTTTTGGAAATTGCCATGATTTTAAGTAGAAAATTATATATTTATACCATTAAGAAACTGATATATATCCTCCTATTGTGATGGATACAACCCCATTTAATGAATTTCCATCAATAATCTTACACAATCTATGTCCCCTGATTGCATGCAATGGATTGATCTCAATGTCATACTCCTGGATTTTATCAAGCTAGTTAGCCTTTTTTCCTTCACTTAATTGCTGATTGAGGAGCATTTTAAATGGAGAAGAAGGGACACATGCTATAACATGAGAAGATAAAATATAAGTCTTGAAATGATCTACTTCCTTTACTAAAAAAAGTGCTTGATTTTCTATATATGAATACTTCAATTCATAATCATGCATGGTTTTACTCATGAAGCTTATCGAGAGTTATTCTCCTTTACTATTTCTCTATGTTAAAATTGAGAAATAGTTTCTTCTAAGGAAAAGACTATATAATAAAATCTTTAAGCATAGAGGGGATTTCGTAGTGCAACATATTAGATATCATTTTCAGGATTAACTGCGTAGAGTAAGTCATTAATCTATGACCCATATTCATGAGTATTAGTGAGCATCACCCGATGCAATGAGTGCTAAGTGGGCTATTCAAATCATGAGAATTATTGGTCAGTTGTGACTAATACTCATGGATATGGGTCATAGATTAATGACTTACTCTACCAGTTAATCCTGAAAATGATATCTAATATGTTGCACTGCAAAAGCCCCTCTATGCTTAAATAATGAGAGTGAAGGGAGCTATAAATGGATAGTTCATAAGGCACAATACTTTCTAAGGTTTTGAAAATGGGGTAGAAAGCTAAGTGGGCTTGATTGTGGGGAAAAATCCACAACCAAGAACGCTTGAGCTAGAGGTGTCTTGGGATGGGTGACCACCTGGGAAGTCATGGTTACCGAGTGCAAGCCTCAGAAGTGATGATTGATTCTATGTGATTCATTTCGCTGGTTTCAATTCCACTTCTTCACCCCTATGAGCATCACCCGATGCAATGAATTCTAAGTGGGATATTCAAATCATGAGAATTATTGGTTAGTTGCGACTAATACTCATGGATATGGGTCATAGATTAATGACTTACTCTACGCAGTTAATACCGAAAATGATATCTAATAAAATATTTATTAAAATTTGGGCTTATTAATACTGGATCAGTTGAAATTCCATGTTTCATATTATTGAAATCTCATTGAACATATTCAGTCCAATCAAATCTTTGATCCTTCTGAAGCAACAAATTTATTGGTTTAACTATTGTTGCATAATCTGGTATAAATCTTCTCACAAAATTTAATTTTCCAAAGAATGACTGGACTCCCTTTTTTTGTATGTTGGTGGGTTAAATTCATTAATTTCATTTACTCTTTCAAGATCAATATAAATCCCTTTCTTTATAACTATGTGTCCCAATAATTTTCCTTCAAAAACAACAAATAAACATTCCTGGGGATTTAAAGAGATTCCAAATAATCCACATCTTTCAAAAAATTCTCCTAAATGATCAATATGTCTCTCTTATTTTGGAATATACAGTGATATCCTCTTGGTAATCAACCATCAATTTCCCAATTAGATATTTGAAGGAATGATCCATGGCCCTCTGAAAAGTTGCTCCATCATTTTTTAATCCAAATGGCATTCAAACATATGCATATGTCTAACATGGTGTAATGAATGCAGTTTTCAATCTGTCATCCTCCGCAACAAGAACCCGATTGTGTCATGAGAATCCATCTAACATAGACATAAAATTTGAACCAATAACTTGTTGGAGTAACATTTCCATGTTTGGAAAATGATAGTTATCTTTTATACTTGCTTCATTTAGATCTCGAAAATCAACACATAATCGGATTTCCTGGATTTTCCAACTGCCTCTCCACCATCCACATCGACCTTGTGTGTACTGGTCCACATAATTCAATCTCCTCAACTTGGTGTATGAGGTAGTGTTCTTGTGCATTGAAAAATGTTGGAGGTAGATACTGTTGCATTTGACACATTAGTAGGGGAATTTCTCTCTTCCAATACCTTATATCTTCTTTATGGATTTCTTTTGACGATAACCACCTACAAATGTCGATGCAATAAAATAATATCAAGGCATACATAAGTTTGTAGATAAAATATAATATGTCAATAAGTTCCGCTACAAATCACATAAGAAGTACATTCCTTATAAAACAATACTTACCTCATGTATTTTCCAAGTACATAAATAATTTGTTTTATGTTGTTTTCAAAGTCGTCTAGGAGAAGTAAAGGTAGAACATACTATAACAAAAAACAAATAATTATTATTTTTTTCCAAAAAATGCGTACCAATAAGGAAATATATTATAACCTACTAATTACCTTAATGAATGCATGCCATTCATGTGTTTTAACCCCACCAAAATCACCTTTTTTAGTTAATATATTTTGTATGTTCAACGAAAATCCTGTCGGAAGCCTAATTTTTTGAATGACCTCTTTTACAATATTTCTCTATTGCTCCATCAATAACCAAGGAAGACTAGCATTTTGTTCATGACTGTCGGCATTAAAATTAATAATAACACTTTCCAATGTGTGATTAGCTTCCTGGATGTCACAACAAATCTTTCCAATTCTCTCTTTGTCAGTCCTTCCATCTAATATTTTCCATAACAATTCTGTTATGTTCTTCCTAATATGCATTGTATCAAACAAATGAACTATTTGTAGGTTCTCGTAGTATGACAAGCTACTGAATTGCATCAGGTAACTTTTCATTCCTCGTGGAAGCCCATTCGTGCCTTAACAACAATCATGAAACATCAAAAAATTGAAATTAACACTAATTAATGGGACAAAATGAAATTAATACTAATGAAATTAACCAAATATTTATATAATAAGTCATACATAAATAATTTTCGTACCTTGACGATTTCTAATATATTCCAACTTCCATAGGCGAGGTGTCATTCTTCGTGAATTTTTTTTTTTTTTTCTTCTTTACCATTGAAATTTGCTTTGTTTGTAGTTCGATAACTATGGTTCTTAGGCAGAAAGTGCCTATACTCATCAAACACTTCCTTTGCTAAACTCCTTGAACAACGAGATTTTATCCTCGAACCACAAACTGGGCATGCAAATTTACCCTTTGTTTGAAGACCTACAAGATATATGAATAAATGTAGCATCAAATTAGAGTTACAATTTAAAATAATGCATGATTTTTTCAATAAATATATATAATATTAAATCACAAAATAAAGTAACAATATACCACAAAAATGTGTTAACCCGGGGGCATCATGAATTGTCCATGATAGTATTCCATGGAATTGAAATCATTTTTTCCCTATTGGTCTAGAGATGTCATACATAGTGAAGCCAACCCATAAATTCAACAACTCATCGCTGAGAGGCTCAATATATATGTTCATATATTTAACCTGGTACCTACCTAATTGGTTCAACATACTGCAAGATTAATTATACTTATCTAGATGTCGTGATATATAAAAGAAATAATCACAATGCACGAAACAAAGAAATGAAATATTTTGTCATACTTTAAAGAAAATAAAAGATAATTGAATACCTGGAACAATCATTACCAACATTGTGTGCTCTCTCTTGATCTACATCCAAGGAGGAAGGTTATTGTTTATAACAAAAACATGCCACACTGAGTACGTAGAACGAAGCTCTCCAAATGGATTGACACCATCAACTGCCAACGAAAGTCTAACATTACGAGGTTCTTCTTTAAAAATTGGCCACTTT
>ML789363.1:184823-232281 GCA_009831015.1 Picea engelmannii
CAGCAATTTACCAAAAGGGAGAGCACAAGATAAATTTTCTTGAGCATCAACCTGATGGTTGAGTTCAAAAAGTGCATGGAAGAATACCACTTCTCGAAACCACTCTACCACCTTATGAATTCGAATGAGAAGTCTTCGAATATTAAATTCATTGAGGAGAGATGTTTTCACCATATGATGATCAACAACCCCCATGATAAGCAATTGATTGACCCCTTTGTTTTTCATGATAGAGACCCCTTTCGAAAGGGATAATTACTCTGCATGATTATTTATAGTGTTGTCAATTTCCCAAGAATAAGTAATTTATTATTTTCCTTAAGGGCCAATTATCACCCCCCCACACCCACCACCCCTCTCTTTTCTTAATTTGTTAGCCTCTACATCCAATTTGGATTTTTTATTAGTTTATTCTTTCTTTCTTACTTATTTTTTCTCTTTCTCTTAGCTTCAACATCAACATTGATTTATCCTCAACTTATTTTTCTTTGATTGCTCCTTTTTAGCAACCATATCTTTGTACCTGGATTTGAAGTGATAAATAATTATGCCGAATGCATTCTTTTAAGGGAGGGTGTTATTATTGAAATTTTGTCCACAAATGGTCACAGGAATTCAGCATCTCCAAACACTTATTAGTTCATTCATGGCCCAAAAAATGCATTTCCAAAGGGCACAAGCTATAAAATTGGTTATAAAATCAACATGCGCTCATAAAATAAAGGAATCGTGCGCACGTGCACCAGTCAAAAAAGTAGGAAAAGTGCACATGCGCCTGATGTGCGACTGTGTACACAAAAAGAAGCACACACCTGAGAATGACGCATTTATGATTCTGGTCGGCCTCCCACCCACTTTTGGTTCAGCTCGCAATTCGATTTGACCCTCAAATCCGAACTGAATCTAAGTGGGGGGCTGGTCAAAGACCTAAAGGTGCCCTAAAGGGCCCCTTGTTCACACTAAAGACCGGTTGGATAATGCCTCAAAGATTTGCTATTAAAAGATGCCATGGGTGCACTATATTTCCAAGAATCTATTTGTATTGTTATGCTGCCTCTATTCCCTTATAAGGAACCTCTTTCCTTCTTGGAGCATACTAGCATCATTTCATTGAACTATTCACCTCACCTCTTGAGGGAATGAGCTTTGGATTTCTTCACCATTTCCTTTTAGTTTTCCATTTGTAAGAAGAGCTCTCACATAGGGGATTCAAGAGCCCTCCCTTGGAGGCAGAGGGGACCCATAAGTCTCCCTTTCTCTTTGGTTTTTTCCCACTAATACAATCTATCAATTGGTGGAATGAATATTGATCTATTGTTTGGTTGATTTTGGTTCTAATTTCCTTATGCACTTTAGTTTTGTTTCTTTACTTGTTCTTAGCTTAGTTGTTTATTTATTTCTTGTGCTTGATGTGTCTGACTCTTGCATTAATTTCTTTCATGTTCAGCTGACCCAACTGGACTTGTAGGTGTCCCTCTTTTGCTCATCCAAGTGGTGAAAAGGATACAACAGATTGGTGACCATACTAGGGATAAGGTATCAATTTCCTCCCTATTTGGGTTGTTTGAGCACTTCTTTTTTATCTATTTACCTTGTAGGGTGTTAAATTATGAGCTTGATTTCTTATGCGGATGAATTCTTTTATTTTCTTCAATACTTTGATTCCATCTTAATACACTTCAACAATTTCAAATCATAATCGAATAGCAATAATTATGTAGATAAGTAAACTTGCATATCAACAACACATATACCCTGGGGAAACCCTGTACAGGGAGAAAACCCCCAGCAAACAATATTCCTTTATTGCATTAATAATGTAATATCTCTTACAAATATCCACCATGAATGTACTTCTCTCAAAGAGCTTGCCAAGATGACTCTAAACTGACAAAGACTTACAAGACCTTGCTGAAATACACCTTTGATATGATGCATCTTTATCATTGATGTGCTCCTCTATTACTTCACCCTCAACTTGCATATGAAAACTATGTTTCAAAACTGTTTTGCAGAACTGTATTGCAAAAACTATATTGCAAAACTGTGTTGAGGAGAGGGTTTGACCTCTTCTTATATAGGTTGAAGAGGGGTAGAGGAGAGGCTTGAAATAGTAACCTGATTGCATGCATTAGTCATAACTCAAATTCATACTTTAGTTCGAACTTAGAACTAGACTTGAGATTGGTTACAACTCAACATTACACTTTAGTTCGAACTTAGAACTAGACTTGATATTGGTTACAACTCAACATTACACTTTAGTTCGAAATTAGAACTAGACTTGAGACTAGCATGCTTTAGTTCGAACTTAGAACTAGAATTAATACTTTAGTTGCAACTCAACATTACACTTTAGTTCTAATATAGAACTAGATTCAATACTTTAGTTGCAGCTCAACATTACACTTTAGTTCTAACATAGAACTAGACTCAAGACTTTAGTTGCAACTCAACATTACACTTTAGTTCTAACATAGAACTAGACTCAAGACTTTAGTTACAACTCTTAACAAGGGAATTCAAAATTCTCTTGATGGTGGATAATGTTTACACGTGCCAACGCACTAGATCAATACAATTACATCATTTGCAATATTAGGAATATCGTTTGTTTCTAGCTCATAGGAATTTTACATTCAACCTAAATTTTTATATATACCTTGACTTTTGCTCATGGCTCACTAGGTTTGACTAGGCTCACAGAGGTTGTATGTTCCCCCTAACTTTTGCACTAGTCTTTCTATGCTCACAGAGGTTGTATGTTCCCCCTGACTTTTGAACTAGACGGTCTATGCTCACAGAGGTTGTATGTTCTCCCTGACTTTTTCATTAGACTCACATCACATCTCGTTTGTCCTAACTTTTGGTTTGACTCATAGAGGTTGTTCGTTCCCCCTGGATTTTGTCAATACCTCACAAGACTGGTTGATTCTCCAAATCTCTGATGTAGGAGCATCGTGCAAAGCCCAAAGCATGCGACTAAGCCAAAGAAATAGCTTAACGCGCGGAGGAAGAAAAAGAACATGTTTCCATAAGACCCGTTTTGAATTTTGAAACAAAAGGCATTAGTGTAATAATTAGGAAGAAGGCGTACTTTGCATTTATATCTTGGAGGATGTAAACAAATCATGAGCGATTTTCTCTCATCTGTCAATGTGAAAGGCATTTAAGCCTAGTTAATGAAAGTAGGTAGGTTTGAATTAATAAGATTAGACAGTTTAGAGACTAGGAGGGAAAAATGGGTATAGACACCCTCACCATTGTATCATTGTAGTATTGTACCATTAGCATAACATAGAAGAAGAGAGAGCTGTAGAGAAGAAGTCCATGTATAGGAACTTTGAATTAATATATGAAGCTTTGAGTTAGATTTCACGGTGTTATGATGTTTTCTGTTTATGCATGGTGAATGGTATGCTTACAATTGTTTATTCTCTCTGGTTATGCATTTTTTTTAATACTGTGTGTACGAATGATTTCATGTTGAATGTTTGAAGTCTGAGAGAGAGAGAGAGAGAGAGAGAGAGAGAGAGAGAGAGAGAGTTTCAATTGTTTCTCTTCCTGAGTGAGAGAAGTTCTTGCAAGGAGTGCAGTGAAGCATCCGCAAGGAGTGCGTTGACAAAGATTCAAAGTTTATCTCTGAAAGCTTAGGAGGGATATCGTTGTTCTCATTCCAGTAGAAGTGTGAGTGAAGCACAGAAGCCGTGCAAGGTGTGCGCATACTGGTTGAAAGATATAAATTATCGACCAAGGGGAGAATTGAAGTATTACTGATACAGAAGGTGCACAGAGTCAAAGGATCTAATACCCAAGAGTATTTGAAAGTTTGTCGCAAGGAGTGCGAGCATGAACCTTTTAGAGGTTTGAGTTTGTAAGTGAAATATCAAGAGGGATAATACCTTTGAACACTTCAAAGGAGAACAAAGGTTGAACTAATTCAAAGGGAGATGAGGGTCGAAGTCATCCAACAAAAGTAAGTTCATAAGGACAAACTTTGTTTCATTTCATAGAAGTTGTCAAGGAGGCAACGAGTGGTCGAAATTCTCCGTGGAGAACTCGTGAAGTTGCGAGGATTGTAGAATCCAGAGGAGTTGTAGGGAGGATAAGGTTTAGACAAGTCCATTCTATTGATATCTAGAATCAATGTGGACCGTTGATCATGCTTTTCACGAGCCGTCAGATCATTTAAGTATTTTGGGGATCCTGACTGCGAAGAGTGGAGCATAGTGGAACGAAAGTCACGAAGTCGCAAGTTGCAATAAGAATTGGCATGGAGTTTTGGGATTTCGGCACTTCGGGTGTCGCGAAACGGAGGAGGCAGTGCTTTGGGATCGAGAGTCCTGAAAACAGGGAAGAGTGATAGGTGGAAGGAGTCCACACCAGAAATAGAAAGTGTTTGAGTGGACAAGTGGCATGTCCTCATCAAAAAGGCGAAGTCAACTTCATTGACTATTTCAGGGTTTCGTAGGTTGGAGATCCGGAAGCCTTACATCAGGATTCATGAAATCGCAAAGTCCAAAACCCCGATGAAGTGAAAATCCCGTTGGGAAGCCAACCATTGTTGAACATTTCGGTGAATTGACATTTCGGGTTTCGACAGTAGAGGGCCAAGAAACTCGAAAAAAAGGATTGTGAAATTGCGAGACCCGAAGTCCCGAATTAGCGAAGGGCACGACGTTTATTGTAGCCAAGGATATTTGGGTTGGTGCCTGGTGTTTGTTCACATAGGCTGAATTCATAAAGACCTATGGATCAATTCGTTGAAGGTTCCAATAGGGATTTGAAAGAGCCACTTTGGCTCAAGGAGATTTGAATGATCCTGTGAGCGGATATCGACCTGTGGGTTGGGGGTCTACATTAGTTGTGGTATCAGATCTTGACTCTGTTTGTATATTTCAGATAGAGGGAGTGAGAGGAGAAAGAGTACTCTGATACAGATCAGAGCTGTAGAAAGAGTTCTTTTCTTTTTTTAGCAGAGAAAAGAGGAACATTTCTCAGCCATGCCATCGAGGAGAAGGGATAGACCAATGTCTGATCCAACAATGGAGAGGGAAATGTGTGAATTACATGCTAGGATTGATGCCGTGGAAACATCACAGAGGCACACAGTCGACATTGGGGATATCAGTGAGGCTGACAGTGAAAATGAAACTAGACATGGAGAAGAAGTTGCAGTCAAAGATGCTACAAACGAATGCCTATTCAGGGCTATTGCAAGGATAGGTGCTAGAGAAAAAATGGAGATTCCCATGTATGAGGGAAACCTGGATGTTGAAGAGCTTCTAGACTATATTAGAGCTCTGGATAAATACTTCGACTATGAGGATGTCGAGGAAGATAGAAAAGTCAAACATGTTGTCACTAGACTTAAAGGGCATGCAACACTATGGTGGGATGAACTGCAGGCTGACAGACATTGCAAAGGCAAGAAGAAAATCAAAAGTTGGGATAGAATGGTTGCGAATATGAAAGCCAAATTCATACCCAAGGACTATCAAATTACTTTGTTTCGGAGGATGCAAAATTTGAGACAGAAGTTGATGTCAGTGAAGGAATACACTGAAGAGTTCTATAAGATAAACATCAGAGCAGGTCATCGGGAAAGAAATGATGAAAAGGTTTCCAGGTACATGAATGGTCTGAGATATGACATCCAAGATGAGATGAGCATGATGATCATTCGAACTGTGGAAGATTCTTATCAGATGGCTCTGAAAGCTGAAGAGGAGCTGAGTTGAAAGAAAGGTCAAAGAGGCCGAGGTAGAAGTCAAGCTAGACGTAAGACAATTGCCCAGGACAGAACTCAGAAACCTCAAGAAGAGGGGAAGAGACCTCAAACTCAAACTGAGAGAGGTGGAAGCTCACAGAGAGGGTAGTATGCTGATAGAAATACTTTTCCTCGAACCAGAGGAAGAGGAAGAGGTCAAGGAGGTGAAGTGAAATGTTTTACCTGTGGGAAAAAAGGACATAAATCTTATGAGTGTTCGGATAGAAAGAAAGAAGGTGGTGAGACTCACATTTCCAAAGCTCAAGGACGGAATGTTGAGGCAAAATATGTTGAGGGCGAAAGATCCTTGATGATGAGGAAAGTTCTCTTAATGCTAGAGAAGGAGGTAGAGAACCCAACCCAAAGGAATAGACTATTTCAGACTGCTTTCAAAACAAAAGATAGAGTATGCAAAGTCATAGCGGACAATGGTAGCACAAAAAATCTCGTTTCTAAAGAGATGGTAGAAAATATGGAGCTGGAGGCTATCGTAAATCCAATCCCATACAAAGTTTCATGGCTACAAAAAGGACATCAGGTAAATGTCACTGAACAATGTTTAGTTGAATTTAAAATAGGAGGATATAAGGATGAAATATTATGTGATACCATTCCCATGGATGTTTGTCATCTATTGCTGGGTAGACCATGTAAATATGACGGGAATGTGGTTCATGATGGGAGAAAGAACACATACACCCTGGAGAAGAGTGGAAGGACTCACATGTTGTTGCAGATTAAGGATAAAGAAGTGAAACCAGAGGTGAGCAACACTATACTTCTCATGAGTGGGTAGGAATTTCTTAAGGAGGTTAAGAAGAAGGAAGACACACAATTTGTTGTGGTCAGGAAGCCTAGAATTGTTTTGACCAATACAAGAGTGGATGATTTACCAGAGGAAATCTAGAAGTTGCTAAAAGAGTTTGCTGACATAGTTGTGGACGAACTACCTCATTCATTGCCACCTATCAGGAGTATAAGTCATCACATTGATATTATACCTGGGGCTAGTTTACCAAACAAAGCAGGGTACAGATTGACACTGTAGGGAAATGAAGAAGTCAAGAGGCATGTCTAGGACTTAATGGACAAAGGGTTTATTAGAGAGAGCTTGAGTCCATGCATTGTTCCAACAATACTCATCCCAAAGAAAGATGGAGGCTGGAGGATGTGTACAGACTTAAGGGAGATCAATAAGATCACCATCAGATACAGATTTCCATTGCCAAGGATGGATGATTTGATGGATTGCTTGAGTGGAGAAAGATTTTTTTCAAAGATTGATTTGAAAAGAAGGTATCATCAGATTCACATGAGGGAAGGTGATGAATGGAAGACATCATTCAAGATGAATGAAGGGATGTATGAATGGCTTGTTATGTTGTTTGGATTAACGAATTCACCCAATACTTTCATGAGATTGATGACTGAAGTCCTGAAGGAGTTCATAGGGAAATTCGTCATTGTATATCTTGATGATATATTGATTTTTAGCAAGACAAAAACAAAACACTTGAAACATTTAGCTATAGTGATGAGGAGGTTACAACAAGAGAAATTGCTGATAAATATGAAGAAATCATCATTTATGAGGACATAACTCATTTATTTGGGTTTTGTTATCTCTGCAAATGAGTTGAAGATGGATCTGGAAAAGGTGAACGCGATTAAGAATTGCCCATCACCGAAAAGTGTGTTTGAAGTTTGAATCTTCCATGGTTTAGCTAGTTTATACAAGAAATTCATTCGAAATTTCAGTGGATTAGTGCACCAATGATGGATATGGTGAAGAAAAGACATAAATATTTTCACTAGATAGAGGAAGCAGAGAAAATTTTCAACCTGCTGAAGAAGAAGATCACTGAGCAACCAATTTTGGTTTTGCCAGATTTCAGCAAGACATTCTAGGTCAAGTTTAATGCAAGTGGATTTACGATAGGAGCGGTCTTGAGCCAATATGACAGAATGATTGCATACTTCAGTGAGAAACTGAATGAAGTGAAGGTTAAATACTCAACATGTGACAAAGAATTCTATGTAGTCATACAAGTGCTGAAGAAATGGAGACATTATTTGGTTCCCAAAGAGTTTGTTTTGTATAATGATAATCATGCTTTGCAATTCGTGACTCAACATGAGAAGTTAAACCAAAAAAATGCTAAATGGGTTAAATTCATGCAGAATTTTACTTTTGTCACTAAGCATATTTCTGGAACTACTAACAAAGTTGTTGATTCTTTGAGTAAGAAATGCTTTCTTATGCAGGAATTCAGAGTCAAAACTTTGGGTTTTGATAACCTCAAAGAAATGTATAAGGATGACCCAGATTTTAAGGAAGCGTATGAGGTGTCTGAGAATCCAATTCTCAGGGACATAACCCAATGGATTGAATACATGATCCAGGATGGATTATTGTTCAGGGGCAATCAACTATGTATTCCAAAATTCTCCACGAGGGAGAATTTGCTGAAAGAAAAACACAGTGGAGGATTGGTCGGACACTTCGGTCATGATAAGACATTCTCAAAATTGAATGGCTCATATTTTTGGCCAAGGATGAGGATAGATGTTAAGAAATTTGTGGACAGATGCAGAATTTTTCAACACACAAAAGGGAAAAGGCAGAACACAGGGTTATACCAACCATTACCCATACCTGAGAGGCCGTGGGATGCAGTGAGCATGGATTTTGTTTTGGGACTGCCAAGGACACAAAGAGGATGTGATTCAATCTTTGTGGTAGTCGACAGATTTTCAAAGATGGCACATTTTATACCATGCCAGAAAACCAACGACACAACTCATATTGAGAACCTATTTTTCAAAGAAGTCGTCAGACTTCATGACTTCCCAAGGAGTATTGTTTCGGATTGAGATACCAAGTTCGCGGGACACTTCTGGAGGAACTTATGGAAGAAGCTCGGGACAAGTTTGTCATTTAGCTCATATTATCATCCTCAAATGGATGGGCAGATAGAAGTTGTGAACAAGAGTTTGGGGGATTTGTTGAGGAGCCTAGTGACTGAACACCACAGTCAGTGGGATCATATTCTGCCACATGAAGAATTTTCTTACAATGATTCAATCAATAGAAGCACAGGTCAGAGTCCATTCCAAATTGTATATGGAATGCAGCCAAGGGGATTTTCTAAATTGAAATATTCAAAACAAAATGAATTCAGGAGTTCTAGTGCAGAGAATTATGCAGAAGCAATGAGGGAGCTTCACAGCCAAGTCAAGGAGTGACTGCAGAGTTTGAGTCAAGAATATAAGAGCAGAGCAGATAAACACATGCAAGAAATTCAATTTGAAGTTGGCGATCTGATTCTTGCACATCTGAGGAAGGAAAGGTTCCCAAGGGGGACGTATAACAAGCTGAAGATGAAGAAGATTGGACCATGCAAGGTCTTGAAGAAATTTGGGGAAAACACATATGAGATTGAATTACCCGATGGGATCGAAATTTCACCGATATTCAATGTTACATATTTGTACCCTTACAGATCTGGAGAAACAGGAACAGAGAATGAATAGATAGAGGTTTAGTGGACCAAACAAATGCATGTAGCTGAAAAGCCACAGATGGAAAGAATAATTGACAAGAGAGTCAGCAGGAAGACCAGAAGAAAATAGTATTTTAAATACTTGGTCAAGTGGAAAGGACATCCAATTGAAGATGCTAGCTGGGAAGATGATGCAGAGATTCAGAAGCATGGATAGACCACACAAGAGCTCATGAACATGAGTTCATGAAAATTTTCAAGCGAGGGAGTATGATGTAGGAGCATCGTGCAAATCCCAAAGCACATGACTAAGCCAAAGAAGTAGCTTGACGCACGGAGGAAGAAAAAGAACATGTTTCCATAAGACCCGTTTTGAATTTTGAAGCAAAAGGAATTAGTGTAATAATTAGGAAGAAGGCATACTTTGCATTTATGTCTTGGAGGATGTAAACAGATCATGAGCGATTTTCTCTCATCTGTCGATGTAAACGACATTTAAGACCAGTTAATGAAAGTAGGTAGGTTTGAATTAATAAGATTAGACAGTTTAGAGAGTAGGAGGGAAAAATGGGTATAGACACCCTCACCATTGTATCATTGTAGTATTGTATCATTAGCATAGAATAGAAGAAGAGAGAGTTGTAGAGAAGAATTCCATGTACAAGAGATTTGAATTAATATATGAAGCTTTGAGACAGATTTCACGGTGTTATGATGTTTTCTATTTATGCATGGTGAATGGTATGCTTACAGTTGTTTATTCTCTCTGGTTATGCATTTGTTTTAATACTGTGTGTATGAATGATTTCATGTTGAATGTTTGAATTCTGAGAGAGAGAGAGAGAGAGAGAGAGAGAGAGAGAGAGAGAGAGAGAGAGAGAGAGAGAGAATGAGTTTCAATTGTTTCTCTTCCTGAGTGAGAGAAGTTCCTGGAAGGAGTGCAGTGAAGCATCCGCAAGGAGTGCATTGACAAAGATTCAGAGTTTATCTCTGAAAGCTCAGGAGGGATGCCATTGTTTTCATTCCAGCAGAAGTGCGAGTGAAGCACATAAGCCGTGCAAGGTGTGCGCAGACTGGTTGAAAGCTAGAAATTATCGACCAAGGGGAGAGTTGAAGGATTACTGTTGCAGAAGGTGCACAGAGTTGAAGTATCAAATACCCAAGAGTATTTGAAAGTTTTCCGCAAGGAGTGTGAGCCAGAATCTTTTGGAGGTTTGAGTTTGTAAGTGAAATATCAGGAGGGATAATACCTTTGAACACTTGAAAGGAGAACAGAGGTCGAACTACTTCAAAGGGAGATGAGGGTTGAAGTCATACAACATAAGTAAGTTCAGAAGGAAGAACTTTGCTTCATTTCTCAGAAGCTGTCAAGGAGGCAACGAGTGGTCAGAATTCTCCATGGAGAACTCGTGAAGTCGCGAGGACCATAGGATCCAGAGGAGTTGTAGGGTAGATAAGGTTTGGACAAGTCCATTCTGTTGATATCCAGAATCAACGTGGAACGTTGATTGTGCTTTGCACAAGCCGTCAGATCATTTCGGTATTTCGAGGATCCTGACTACGAAGAGTGGAGCATAGTGGAACGAAAGTCCCGAAGTCATGAGTTGCGATAGGAATTGGCGTGGAGTTTCAGGATTTCAACACTTCGGGTGTCAGGAAATGGAGGAGGCAACGCTTTGGGATTGAGAGTCCCGAAAATAGGGAAGAGTGACAGGTGGTAGGAGTCCACGCCAGAAATAGAAAGCATTTGAGTGGACAGATGGCGTGTCCTCGTCAAACAGGCGGAGTCAACTTCATTAACTGTTTCGGGGTTTCGTGGGTTGGAGAGCCGGAAGCCTTACATCAATATTCATGAAGTCGTGAAGTCAGAAACCCTGATGAAGTGAAAACCCCATTGGGAAGCCAACCATTGCTGAACATTTCAGTGAATCAACATTTCGGGTTTTGGTAGTAGAGGGATGAGAAACTCGACAATAAGGATCGTGAAATTGCAAGACCTGAAGTCCTGAATTAGCGAAGGGCGCGACATTTATTGTAGCTAAGGAGATTTGGTTTGGTGCTTATTTTTTGTTCATGCTAGCTCAATTCATAAGCACCCATGGATCGATTTGTTGACGGTTCCGATAGGGATTTGAAAGAGCCACTTCGGCTCAAGGAGATTTGAACGATCTTGTGAGAGGATATCGACCTACGGGTTGGGGGTCTGCGTCAATCTCCCTAGCTAGCCTCAGGGTGGCCCATATGGCCTCTCATTGGAGAATGAATGTTGATGCTACCAAATTTAACACTCCCTCTCAGCGAGGGAGTCATTCTCAACCACACCAAGATTGCCTCTCAGTTGCACAAACTGTCTCGAGGTCAGAGGCTTGGTCAGGATATCATCTACCTGCTCGCTTGTGGCTATGTACTGTAAATTTACAGTTTTTCTCTGGACCAAGTGTCAGATGTAGTGGTACCTCATGTCAATAGGTTTTGAATTGTCTTGAAATATTGGGTTCTTTGTCAATTTTATGCAACTTTGATTATCATAGTGAACCACCGTCGTCTTGAGCTTGTCACCAAACAACCCAGAAACCAATTTTCTAATCCATACTGCTTCCTTGCTAGCATCACTTGCTACAATGTACTTAGACTTTGCTATACTTTGTGCAATGGATCCTTGCTTTCTTCTTGACCAAGAGATCATAGCGGATCCTAAACTGAAGTAGTATCCAGAAATACTCTTCCGATCCACTGGGATTCCTGCCCAGTCAGCATCTACATACCCATGCAAAAATAAACCACCCCTGGATGTATATCTCAGACCATAAGTAATGGTCCCTCTAAGATATCTCAAGATGTTATTTGCTACCACCTAGTATCTTTGTCTCGGCTCAGTCATGAACTGACTCATTGCAATCATTGCATAACATATATCTGGCCTAGTGTGGATCATGTACATCAATGATCCAATCAATTGCCTATACATGGTGGGATCCACCAAATCTGAACCTGTATCAGAATCATGCAGCTTCTTCAGGTTCGTAACCATCAGAGTAGACATGTATTTGTAATCCATCATACCAAACCTCTTTAGTACATCCACTGTGTATTTTCCTTGTGCCAAAAATATCTCACCCTGTCTTTGCCACACCTCCAATCCTTTTAAGTAATGCATCAAGCCTAAGTCTTTCATCTCAAATTCTGAGGTTAGCTCCATCTTACACCAAGCTATTATCCCTTCATCTCTCGTTAGAAAGAGATCATCAACAAACATGATTAGTATAACAGGTTGGTTACCTCTTACCTTGAAGTATATATTTGCATCAGCATCACTTTTTTGAAAGCCCGAGCTTTTAAGAAAGCCATCAATCCTATCATACCAAACTCTGGGAGTCTGCTTAAGACCATACAAGGCCTTCCCTAGCTTGCATACATGAGTGCCTTTGTTATGAAGTATAAAACCATCTAGTTGTTCCACAAATACCTCCTGTTCAATGTTTCCATTCAAGAATGTTGTTTTTACATCCATTTGATGTAGTTTCCAACCAAGTACGAAAGCTAAAGAAATAATAGTTCGAATGGAGGTATACCTGGCTACAGGAGAAAAAGTATCTTCATAGTCGATTCCTTCTTTCTGAGTGAAGCCTTTGGCTACAAATATTTCTTTGAACTTTTCCACACTTCCATCAGCTGCATGTTTGATCTTATAGATCCATTTGGAATAAACCATTGATTTGTCTTTTGGCCTTGGCACAATGTCCCAAACATTGTTCTTTATAATAGACCTGTATTTATCAAGCATGAAATCCTTCCATACTTGTAATTTATCTGCTTCTTCAAATAAAGAAGCTTCAACATCACTAATGTTGCTCATCAGTGAAACATAGCCTCCAAACCTATGAGGCCTCTTCCTTTCCTTGAAAGTTCCTTTGGGAGCAACTATCCTTTCTGCTTCCTGCACTATTTCTTTAAGACACCCTGGCTTCCTTTTGGTTGGAGGTTCTTCAAGAGTTATTTCTAACACTTCAATGGGTTCTAGGGGCTCATTACTTGGCCCTTCACGAGGTTCCTCCCTCTGATCATCTGACTCTTCATTTTCAGAAGAGGGTGAAGCTGGCTAAACTGCTTCTGAATCCTACTGAAGCTCTCTAGATTTCTTAAATGCAGCTTCCTCATGGAAATTTACATCTCTGCTTACCTCTATTTTCCTCTGACCTAGTACATAAATCCTGTAAGCTTTGGAGTTCTCACTGTACCCCACAAACAACCCTTTCTTGCCTGAGGGTTCCATCTTTGTCCTCTTTTCCTTAGGGACATTAATATACATAGGACATCCAAATATCCTTAGATGCCCTACTTCAGTTTTGATCCCTGAGAAGACTTCTTCAGGAGTCTTCAAAATAACATGTGGACACCTGTTCTGAATATACACGGTAGTGGAGGTAGCTTCTGCCCATAAATAATTTGGCATATCCTGGTCAAACATCATTGCTTTCACTGCCTCACAAATAGTCCCATTTTTCCTCTCAGCAACACCATTTTGTTGAGGGTTATATGGCATGATCAACTGTCTCTTGATTCCTGCTGACTTACATAAATCCTCAAACTGAAGAGATTCAAACTCTCCTCCATTGTCTGTTCTAAGGATTCTGATGTTATTCCCTATCTTCTTTTCAATAAAGGATTTATATTCTTTGAATTTATCAAATGTGTCACTTTTATCTTTAAGAAAATATATCCAACATTTTCTTGAGTAATCATCAATAAAAATGACATAATACAAACAACCACTGAGTGAGGGAGATGACATGGGATCACATACATCAGAATGAACCAGATCTAAGATGCCCTGAGCTCTGTTGTCACTACTAGGAAATGCTTTATTTATATTTTTACCTAGCATGCATCCCTTACAAATTTCATTTTTACTAAGAGAAATAGAGGGCATGCCACATACCATGTTCTGTAGATATGGAAGAGATTTGTAATGAAGATGTCCAAGTCGTCTGTGCCACAACTCGTTGGAGCTAGTCGCATCATGAGCCAATGCCTGAACTGACTGTCCTGACATGAAGTACAATCCTTGACTGTGAGTTCCAATGGGTTCTATTATACTTAAGTGGATACCTTTAGCCCATAGTAGTGCCTTCCTATCCTTGAAGATCACCCAATATCCCTTGTCCTCAAGGGTTACAACTAATAGTAGATTCTTCTTGAGCCCTACAACATATAATACTTCATCAACATGAAGTCTGGCCCCAAATTCCAATCTGAAGGAGATAGATCCTACTCCCTCTATCTTGTAACATTTTTCACCCCCAAGCTCGACCTGCTTTGCAAAAGATTTTGTCTCGAAATCTAAGAGGATATCCTTGTACCCTGTCATGTGCTTTGAGGCACCACTTTCTACTAACCAAGTTTTCAACCCCTTAAAAACTGAACTGGATAAAGAAGAAACCAAATAATATTCTTTCCTATTTGCTTTCTCATTAGAAGGACTTTTCTTATTTCTTTTGGATTCATCATCCTCAACAGTTGAGGCATGATGTTTCCCTTTCCTAGGATATTTGTTTCTAAACCAACAATATTTAGCAAAATGACCCAACTTATTACAACTAAAGCATTTAATCTTAGATGTATCAATATTCTTGCCTTTGAATGTACCTTTGGTGTTTGGCTTCCATTGAGAGCCTTTCTGGAAAGTGCCTTTCTTCTTTCCCTTGAATCTTGATGCTAAAGATGAGTGCTCTTATTTTGTTGGTTCGCTCCTGGTAGTTGTGCAACTCTCCTCCTTGAGGCAATCATTCCATAACCTCTCAAATGTGGGATGAATATCTCTCCCACTTACACTAGATAAGAAGGTCTCCCATGAAGAAGGAAGACCGTAAAAAATGGCCTGCACTAAATCATCATCATCCACTATCACCCCTGTGACCAAAAGCTGATCTATGATCTGAGCTATCCTGGAACAGAAAGATGCCATTGATTCACCTTTCTCCATCTTCAAATACTTAAGATTGTGCTTAAGTGTCCTCTTTTGACTTGGAGCCTGTTTCTCATAAATATTCACCAAGGTATCCATACAGTCCTTGGAAGTCATCAATGAATTCATTGCAGGCATTATATTGTCTTTGATCGAGTCAAAGATGATTCACTTAGCCTTTTCTTGACTCTTCCTGAAAGTTGTTCTTCCTGCATTATTCATTGGTTCCTCCACCACTGTGGTCACATACTACTCAAGATCATGCTCTTGCAAGATATTTGTTATATAGAGCTCCCACACATTAAAGTTGGTATCTCCTTCGAGCCTATCCTTGGCCCTAACTGAAATGGAGGATTCCATGGTCCTCACACTGGAAAATTAATCAAGCTTGCTTGGATCTGTGTGTACCTGTTGTTGAACTTCAACATGTTTAACACACCCTAAGCTCTGATACCATGTTAAATTATAAGCTTGATTTGTTATGCGGATTAATTCTTTTATTTTCTTCAATACTTTGATTCCAGCTTAATACACTTCAACAATTTCAAATCATAATCGAGTAGAAATAATTATGTAGATAAGTAAACATGCATATCAAAAACACATATACCCTGGGGAAACCCTATACAGGGAGAAAAACCCTAGCAAACAATATTCCTTTATTGCATTAATAATGTAAGATCTCTTACAAATGTCCACCATGAATGTAATTCTCTCAAAGAGCTGGCCAACATGACTCTAACCTAACAAAGACTTACAAGACCTTGCTGAAATACACCTTTGATATGCTACCACTTTATCATTGATGTGCTCCTCTATTACTTCACCCTCAATCTGCATATGAAAACTATGTTGCAGAATTGTATTGCAAAACTGTGTTGAAGAGAGGGTTCAACCTCTTCTTATATAGGATGAAGAGGGGTAGAGGAGAGGCTAGAAATAATAACCTAATTGCATTCATTAGTCATAACTTAGCTTCATACTTTAGTTCGAACTTAGAACTAGACTTGAGATTGGTTACAACTCAACATTACACTTTAGTTCGAACTTAGAACTAGGCTTGAGATTGGTTACAACTCAGCATTACACTTTAGTTCTAACTTAGTACTAGACTTGAGACTTGCATGCTTTAGTTAAAACTTAGAACTAGACTTAAGACTTTTGTTGCAACTCAACATTACACTTTAGTTATAAGATAGAACTAGACTCAAGACTTTAGTTGCAACTCAACATTACACTTTAGTTCTAACATAGAACTAGACTAAAGACTTTAGTTGCAACTCAACATTACACTTTAGTTCTAACATAACTAGACTCAAGACTTTAGTTATAACTCTTGACAATGCAATTCAAAATTCTCTTCATGGTGGATAATGTTTACATGTGCCAACACACTAGATCAATACAATTACATCATTTGCAATATTAGGAATATCATTTGTTTCTAGCTCATAGGAATTTTACATTCAACCTAACTTTTGCTAGATACCTTGACTTTTTCTCATGGCTCAAGAGGTTTGACTAGGCTCACAGAGGTTGTATGTTCCCCCTGACTTTTGCACTAGTCTGTCTATGCTCACAGAGGTTGTATGTTCCCCATGAATTTTTCACTAGACTTTCTATGCTCACAGAGGTTGTACGTTCCCCCTAACTTTTTCATTAGACTCGCATAGCATCTCATTCATCCTGACTTTTGGTTTGACTCACAGAGGTTGTCCATTCCCCCTGGATTTTTTCGATACCTCACAAGACTGGTTGATTCTACAAATCTCCATGTCTAGCCTTAGGGTGGCCCGTATGGCCTCTCATTGGAATATGACTGTCGATGTTGCCAAATTTAACATAGGGATCATAACTGGCCCAAGACTACCTACAAAGAGCTAAATCCAGAGATGTAATAAGACAATTTTATTCAAAATTTTCTTCTCAGCCGCGTATCAAAATGTGTGTGGGTTTTTTAGCTCACAGGTGCATCTTCCGAGCACGTGCACCATTAGAACTATGCTTCTCAGTGCATTCTATACACGGTGCACCAACAGGTCATTGTTTCTTCATGCATTGGCACCACAGCCACCTCTCTCTACTCTGTGACCCACGCATATGTCCAGAAATCCAACATTGTAAGGGGTTTTTGTGATATTTTGAAGGCCCCTAACCTTCAAAATATTGATTCTATGCAATTTGTAATATGCACCACACTTATATTCCCTCTCCACATGAAGGGTTAGTAAAAACATAGGCACTTAGGGGGTTAAAAACCATATTTTTACCTCTTTTTTCTTTGAGTTGCCACATGGATGGCTTGTTTTGATTGTAAAAGTTAAGTTGGAATCATTCACTATCACATTTATAAACACTTGCATTGGGACCAAAAATCAAACTTCAATCATCGAGTATGCTCTTCTCTCGCACGATAGAGCGATCTTGAGAATTAGAAAAATGATTGAGGGAAGATTTCATCTCCCTTAAAAACAAAATCTTTAGGAGAGGACAAATCCCCCCTAGGGCCCCTCTTAGTTTCTTTTCAAAACATCTTAAATTTTTAAGGGCCCATACATGCCCACATGTTGCAAACATAGGATAGTTTTGAAGCTACTTTCTTAGTTTACATCACTAGGGGAGTTTAAGGATTATTGTAACGGGCCCATACATTCCCACTTGCTTGCAATCTAGGATAGTTTTTTTGAAACTTTCTTAGATTAAATCACATTAGGGAGTTTAAAGGATTGGTAAGGACCCACAAGTCCACATGCTAGTTCTCTAGGGACTCTAAAATTCTGCAAGGTTGTACCAATGACATCTAGTAAGATAGGTAATCAAGACTTGTAAGGACCACACGAAGTCCACATGTTGCAAGGTGACACCTAACTTATTAAAAATTTGGCACATTTTATCACTTTCTCACACACAAAGTCACTACTCACTCACATAATTTCATCTCGAATTGTGGAGATTGAAGTAGGTTTCCTCTAAAGGAATTTTGAAATGTCCCACTTTTTCTTGAAGGAATTATCCACTCCCACTTAATTCAAACGAGATTGGTTCACACCCCCAATCTCTCAAACAACCACATCTAAATTTTTTGTAAAAACTCACTAAGTTTTACTCCATAGGAGGTGCCAAAATAATTTTTTTAATCTAGGTAGGATCTCAGGGATAGGCATCCAAATAACTCCCTGTTATCTGGTTCTCACATCTTCAAACATTAGAAGTTGACAAATAGGGAACTTTAAAATCCTCCAAGTCAAGTGTTCCCAACACCATAAGGCAGGGAGAAACCCATGAAGGGTCGAAGGCCGAGGTCCAGTTGTTTTGTGTGTCCCCCCTTGAGGCACCCACCTCTTGGACGAGATCCAACCCATGACCCATTTCTGAGGCCAAAAATCTAAATGTCGCACTTTGACCGAGGTACCTAGTGGCCAAATTTTAGGACATCTACCCAAGTGGAAATTCTGGGTTTCAATTGCACCTTGATCAGATTTTGTGTGGTTATTGGGAAATATCACCGGCTCTTTTGGGATATGCACCCTCTACCCCTCATTATAACTGATTGTTTCATCCTTCACTAGTTCCTCTTCTGGTGGCTTCAAACCCCACTATTGAGTGTTATTTGAAGGTCCAGTGCTATTTGAGAGGAAGAACGTTACACCTTTTTAGGACATGAGCATTTGTTTTCTAAGTTCTCCCACGTGGACAAAATCCACCTACCCACATGTATGTTTCTTTTCCATTTATTTATGTATGATGCTCTTGTGATTACATGCGATTGTGAGAGGTCCAAGCTATACAAAGACTCTTGTTCATTTATTGCTCTCATCACCATTCACACACATTCACTTTTCTAGTCGAACATCATAGGGGACCCACAAAATCCCCACCATTCCAGATGCTTGTAGAACCTCCCTCCTCTTCTAGGAGGATTTCCTAGTCTTTCCAACTCATTGGCTCAACCCTCTCACATCCCCGTGAGTGATACTATCTTGGTATTAGCTTTGCTTGGTTCCACTTTACTTGGGTCCAATTCCCAAAGCCAACCGTCCACTATCTCTCCTTTACAAGGAAGTGGGGGATAAACTTCTTCCCATGGGGGAAGTACAACCCCACCTAAACCCCCCCCATGGGTCAGGTACACAAACCACTCACACCATGGATGAAACTAATCCTCCACCACCACTCTAGATGCCATACTTAGCCTCCCTTAACACACCATATCTAAGTAAGCTCACCAAGGATCCTATATTGCACGACCCCACATGGCCTGCAATGCCTACCAAACTACCTTCGGACATTCCCAAGTTCGAAGGAAGAGAAGATACTGCGAACCATGTCATGACCTTCCACCAATGGTTCTCTTCAAACAACATCATGGATGACTCCTTCTAATTAAGGTTATTTCATCGCACACTCACAAACCCATCAACCAAGTGGTATGTAGATGAAAAATCAGGGTCCCATGTGACTTTTGAATCATTGGCCAAAACATTTTTGACCTTCTTTCAACTACCAATTCGCCACAACAATGGTATAGAATTACTCTCTGAGTTTAAACAAACCTCAGCCACACATTTCACTGACCACATTCACGAATGGTGTTGGTGACGTGGTTTATGCAAAGCAGAAACCACCAAACAACAATGCCTCGATTGGTTTCTCAGATCACTTGTCCCTCTCCTTGACAAAGATGTTGCCTCCACCTTCCCCCAATATGAAGAGGAAGCCATCAGCAAGGCTCAACAATACAACCTCATTTATTCACAGTCGGGATAATTATATATAGTACTACGTGACACCCTGAGACTCATATCATTCGACCAGGACAAACTTGGGATGTCTCACTCAATGAATGGATTGATTGGTACCACAACACACCAAAATGCGTACATCCAACCACCACCTATGTACGATACACCCCGACATCCACTGATATATAGAGGACCCCCTTATTATCCTCCTCCCCCTGATTAGCATCCATATCCTAATGTTTCCCTCCCACCCATGAGTGGACCTGCATTGACACCCATGATGCGTTTGACTATTCAACCAAGTTCTAGTACCCCCTCTACCTTAGCTTACACCCTTAGTACCAGTGAAATCGTTATGCCTTCCTATGTACCCTATGGATCGTTGCCACAAAATATTCCGTATTTTCCATTTCCTGTCCCTCCACATCCCATATCTCCACCACAAGGACAACCACACGCTGGGGTTAACTTTTTTCAGACCTCTCCCATTCAACAATTTCAAAATTTTGAACAACTGAATACGGAAAATCCGGACCATCAGTCGAATAATGCCAAAAATAAAGGAAAAAACCGAAACAATAATAACCCAGGACCAGGGGGAAACAACCCCCCACATAACCAACTTGCTAGGGGCAACCAGAATCAGGGGAACCAGAACCCCCAAGGGGGAAATAACAAAAAATGCCAAGGGAGGAACAACAACAACCTTTGAACAAAATTCCCTTGTGCCTTTTGTGGTGAGCATGGTCATTATACTCACCATTGCCCCCAAATATCCAACTTCAAACAGATGAAATATTCCATAAATGTGCCACGTCCTCTAGCGCCGCCTACCCCTCAGCAGGCCCCACAACAATATTTACAACAACCACAACAATATTCAACATCAAGGTGTAATGAATACTCAACAAGAAGCACACCTTGCCCCACCACAGATGGGACAGTATCAAAACCTTGGGAATCCGACGGATTACACTATCCTCCTCACTAGAGAAGAAGAAATTACTCTACAAATGTGTAGTCGTCAATACAACGCACCCCCTGAATCTACCCCACCACTTCGAAGGAAGCTCCAGTTACAGCCAGACAACCTTTGATGATTCCACTCCCTAACACCGAACCACCCATTCATATCCCATTATGAAGGAATGCCAACAACCCTCAGGCTAGGGCGGCACACAATTACAGTTTGGTTGATGACTTGGCGTAATCTCCTGCAGCCATGTCAGTCTTGGAAGTCCTCCAAACCTGTCCCACTCAATGGAAATCATTTCTTTCCAGCTTGGGGGAAGTCGACCCTGTTGACACTAGACTCATCACATTTGATCTAGATTGTGGGGAACCCCGTCTCCCCGCTTTGGTAGATTTCCATATACTAGTCAAAATTCAGAACATCACAGTTTATCGATGCATCATTGATGAAGGTGCATCCACATGCATCATGTCGAAAACTGTATGGAAGAAACTTGGCTCCCCCGAGCTAATACCATCCTCCATCACTTTGAGAGATTATGATGGATGACCATCCTCTCCTGAAGGGCTCGTTCAAAATGTCCCCATTGAACTTGGGGGGAAAACCATTCTTATTGACATTGAGGTTATCAACACCCTGCTCGATTACAACATCTTGTTTGGATGTAGCTACATGTACGCTATGAAGGCTATGGAATCTTCTGTGTTTCAAATGATGATGCTCCCCCACAATGGGAAGATCATCACCATCGACCAAGTTTCACATTACAAGCCCAACCCTTCCTCCAACATTGATAACATCCTACCATTTGTCCACACTATTTTCGATGCCTACCCACTCATCGAGATGGGCCCCATAATTTTCAAGGACCCATATTTTCTAGGGACATATCATGGAGCACCACCACTCATACATACCTCAGCACAAGTGTGTGTCATATCTTTTGATGGAACGGAAACTAGAGATACCATTCCTCCCACCAAGGCTTCTTCACTCCCTGACGTCCCACTAGTCACATAAATACTACCTCAGAAACCCCCTTAGAACCCTACGACCCCACTTATCCCTGATTTTACTCTCCCCCAGGGTCAAATCCCGGTTTGGGACACAGTCTCCCAATCCATTACTCAAATTCCCTTCTTCTACCCATCATCAGGAGTACAAGCCTTCCAGGTAGCCACCACGCTTACCCTTCCCAACATGGTTCTCTACATCCTAGTATGGTATCTACATCCACCCGTGATGGTCCCTCAACCATCCCTCCCTCCCCAAACATAAGGAATCCTGATGCATATTCCAATACTAACTCCAACTGCACCACCCTCACCCCCACTTGATAACACCAGTGCTACAACTGGGGGAAGACGAAAGAAGAAAGAGCCCACCGCTCCCCTTCCCCCCCGAGTTCATCCTCCTTGCACACTTTGCGAAAAAGAAGGACACCCCACGAATAGATGTCCCTCTCTCCCCGAGTTACGCAATCTGATCCAACTCCCCCGAGCGACCACATCGCCCGTTGCTTCACCAAGCACACCTAGTACTACCACCTACTACAGGTAGAAAAGGGCTGCGAACCAAATTCGCATGTGCCATCTGTTCAAAGTATGGCCATTACACCCACCATTTCCCTTCACTACCTTAGTTTCGACAGACGTTAACGACAGTATGCCAAAGATTTCAACAAGAACCCCCTCCATCTGCGTCATCAAGTACCCATGTCACTGACATCCATTATGTCATGACCTCAGTCAATGAATAGATGAGGTGCCCTTTCTCTCTTTTTGAATCACTTGATCATTCACGTACCAATGTCCTATGATCATTGAATACAGGTGTCGTCAAATGACCCTTATTCAAAATCCTCCAACCACCCCACTTCTAGTGATACTAGTGATTACCCCTAATGCATCTCCAGATATTGTTCATATTATCTCTCCTAAACCTGAGGCACTTCCCACTCCTCCATGGTTCATGGAAATCCTATATGAGGATTTTCCCCCAAATCCCCCCAATTCTCTGATTCATTTCCCCATGAAAATCTTATGCCCGACCACAATTTTCAACCCACAGTATCTTGACATTTGGTTCATTTCGAGTGAACCGTCACAACATAGTTGTGCCACCCCCTCTACGTCTTCACCACCTGAAGACAATCACACGGTGACATTCACCAACGTTACTTCCCTGGACCCCATACATTCTCACATTTTTCATTGTGTCGAAGATATCTTGGAAGAAATAACTACCCCCGATTGCCCATGGAATGCTCTCCATCACAGAGCACTCTTACTCTCAATAAAATCCTTTGACCCTCCTAGCCAAGACTCCATATACGTAATGGAAACCGAGGATTATATTCCATCAGGGACTATAGACTGGTTCAACAACCCTATCCCTACCCCCTATGCTTTTGAAGAAGGCAACATGGCCAACATTTCCGCCACTGTCAAAATTGATATTTCCATCAAACTTGGAATCGTAGAAGAAATCACCATTGGCGTTGCATGCTCCCCTGAATAAATCACAACTTACAAAGCTCTCTTTCAGGAATACTGGGATATTTTTGCCTAGTCATATACGGAGATGCCCGAACTCGATCCTTCTATTGTTGAACATCACATTGACACATGGCCAGATGTCACCCCTGTATGTCAAAAGCAATGCCCACTACACCCATCCAAAGAAGCAGCTATCAAAGATGAAATTGACAAGCTATGTGTTTTTGGGTTCATATATACCCCATTGCATACACATCATGGGTCTCCGACCCTGTCCCTGTTAACAAAAAATAGGGCACCATTCACGTTTGCACCGACTTTCGTGATCTCAACCACACTTGTCCCAAAGACAACTTCCCTATGCCTTTTATCGATCAAATTATCAATGACTGCGTCGGTCATGAGGCCTTGTCCTTCATGGATGGATTCTCTGGATACAATCAAATTCAGATTCATCCAACAGATCAGTATAAAACCGCATTTACCACCCCATGGGGTACATTTGTGTACCGCATCATGCCTTTTGGACTCAAGAACATTGGTGTGATGTTCCAACAGGCCATGAATTATGCCTTTCATGATATTGCTCGCATCATCCTCGCTTACTTGGATGACCTCATTGCTCGATCCAAGAAACGAAATCAACATCTCGATGACTTACGAATTGTATTTGAACGATGTCGTCAACACAATATCCACTTGAACCCCCTCAAGTGTGTATTCTGCGTCATCGTCGTATGCCTCCTTGGGTTCATCGTTTCCCAACGCAACATCATAGTAGACCCCCTCAAGGTCCAAGCCATCACAGAAATTCCACCACCTCAAAATTTGCGCCAACTACAAAGCCAACTTTTTACGATGCTTTGTCCCAGATTACGCCACTTGCGTGCATGGTTTCCTTCGCCTACTGCGTCATGATATCCCATTTCAATGGGATGAACATGCACAAACCACTTTTGATGATTTAAAAGCGATGCTCTCCAACGCCCCTCTGGTTAGTCCACATGACTATGACCACGATTATATCCTCTACTTGTTAGCCTCAGCCATATCAGTAGCAAGAGTTCTCGTCCAACTAGGGGATGATGGCCGTGAGAATGTAATTTATCACATTAGTAAAAAAAATCCAAGGCCTCCCCTGAAGAACAATCATGAAGAGAAACTCGCCCTTGTAGTTGTCCTCACAGTCCAGAAACTGCGTCATTACATCCTTCTTTGCACTACCAAAGTCGTGGTAGATTCCAACCCCATGCAGTACTTGCTTAGTCACCAGAAAAGCAATGGAAAATTTGCTCGATGGATCGTCATCCTTTAGGAGTACGATCTAGAGTTTTCAACTCCCAAAATAAAGAAAGCACTCATCCTCTCCGAACTCATCATGATGTTTCCCTCTGATGTTGCTAGTTCTCCCGTCAATATGGACTTCCTTGGCGAACACCTCTTCTACATCCCCTCGGATGACCCCTGGTATGGTGACCTTCTCGTCTATCTCTGAACATAGAAGTTTGGGTCTCACCTCTCTAGAGACGATTGTCGATGCATTCACCATCAGGCCCCTCGATATCTCCTTATCGGTGAAATCTTATATCGATGAGGGGTCAACACCATACTCCATTGATGTTTGACCATCGATGAAGCCGACAAAGTTTTGAATGATTGCCACAGTGACACCTATGGTGACCACCTCTCAAGGATTTCCACTGCCCAGAAAATCATTTGAGTAGGCTATTTTTGGCCCACATTGTTTCATGACTACATCCACACTTTGGAATGATGTGACAAATTCCAGCTTTATGCAAACAAAGCACGAGCGCCACCCGCTCTTCTACACCCCATCATCACTGTCGGCCCCTTTTGAAAATGGGGCATAGACTTCATGACTTTCAATCCTCCATATAGCAATGGACACAAATGCATTGTCGTGGCAGTCAATTACTTCACCAAATGGGCCAAATCCATGCCTACCTTCAACAACACCTCTGACACTGCACCACGTTTTTTCTTTAATCATGTCATTTCCCGCTTCAGAGTACCACAAAAACTAGTCTTTGATCATAGAAAACACTTTGAGAATGAGATCTTTGTCGAAATTTCCTCAAATCTAGGCTTCTCCCACGAGTTCACCTCCCCATACTACCCTCGGTCCAATGGACAGGTAGAGGTAGTTAACAAGGTCCTCAAAACCATGTTGCAGCGCACTGTTAACAAACATACGACCAATTGGCACCATATGTTGTTTTCAACACTATGGGCTTATCGCATGGTAGTTAAAACTGCCACTGTTTTTACACCATTTCATCTTGTCCATGGGGTCAAAGACAATCTCCCCATCGAGTGTTAAATTCCCACATTTTGCACCACTATCGAGCTATTACCTGACACTGCTCCAATGGAGCAACGCTTATTGAACTTAGATTCGTTGGATGAAGACTGTCGGTCTTCATTATAGAACAATGAGGCAGCCAAAAAATGGTTGAAGGCCACCTTTGACTGCCATGTCAACCTTCGCTCATTTAACGAAGGAGACCTCGTCCTTGCCTATGGTATCTCTCACGATACCCTCGACCATGGAAAATTCGAGTCATTATGGCATGGAACCTACATTGTCCAACACTACCTCACTAAAGGCGCATACATCCTGGCCTCTCTCGAAGGCTACCCTCTCAAAGAACCTGTCAACGGGTTGTACTTAAAGAAATTTTACAGCCGAGCGGAGTCATTCTACACTAGGATTTTTCTTTTTTGTACACGTTTTTTAGAGTTTTTAATCTTCTTTTTCTCCATTCCTTATGTCTGATCTACCATTTTTGTTATTGACAGATGCCTCCTCCATCAGCCTACCACATCGGTTATGCTGACAGAGCTAGCCATTGGACACATAATCTCGCTTCGGCTGCTTGGGCCCTCTATACCCCCTCAGATGAATTGCTCCACTCCAACGACATATGCTTGGGCTTAACAACTAATAACCAAGCCGAATACACAACCGTCCTTGGCCTCCTCGCCGAGGCTAGCCATCGCCATATTCACCACCTTAGCGTCATATTAGATTCCCAACTTGTCATCATGCAGCTCAACAATGTGTACCATGTCCGCGATCCTTACCTCCTCCCCAAATACCTGAAAGTTAGACTCTTATCTCAACATTTTGATTCAATTACATTTACACATATTCCATGAAAATTCAATCATATAACAGATAATATGGCTAACCTAGTGTTAGATTGGCATTTATCACATCAAGATAACATTACACATACATAAATCATCAAAATTTTGTCACAACATAGATATTAGACATCATCAAAAGCATCACAAATCATCATCACATGTGAACATCAAAACGATCATAAATAATGTATATACATATATATATATATAATGATCAATGTATCATCAAATGTTTACAAAAGTGGTACAAAATAAACATCCCTCGTAGGTAGGTGAACCCCCTCATCCCTATATGTACAAAATAGGTGCCACACTACCCAATACAAACATGGGCTCGTAGGTCTCCATAACTACAAAAAAAATAAACATCTACAACACTCATGGTGCCTCTAGAGCACCACCACTAGGTCCTCTATCTGGAGGAGGTACCCCACTAGTTGGGGGTCCTCTAGGTCCTAGGGGAAGAAGCCCAGTCATAGCTGCCCCCGCTATAGCTTCTTTGCGTATTAGGATCTGCAACTCTATTGGAAGGCCCACACACTACTCCAGGATTCCCTCATCCTATATTTGAGTCCACATGCCCTCAGGCACTCCCTATAACACCGCCTCCAATTGGCGGCGGAAGTCCTTTAACACTCCACCGACCTCTGCCAGAGGAGCATGTGATGGCCTTGCACCGGGGTCATCAAATCTGTGTCTCCTACCAGCTCTCTCATCACCGGTTGGCCTCGCACTAGCATCATCCCTCCGACGTCTCTCCCCGCGGTGGTCTCACGAGCCCCTGACAAGTTGGCGCTCTAACCAACTCCACCTCTCACCCTCACGGACCCACATCTACACACACAACAAACAAATGATAGCATCAACATCCATCCATACATAAAACATATGTTATACTATAAAAATCACAAAACATCAAGTACATCAACATACCTCTGTGGTCCCAATCCTCTGCAGGAGGTAAGACTATGTCTGGGTCCTGCCGGTAGTCCATCTTGCCATATGGGTATTGTAGGATGATTTGTGGCATCTGACGACACACATGTGCCATCTCGGCCATAAAATAATGGCCACCCTCCCCACCCCCATGTCATAACAAAATTGATGCCCACTACATCAATCATGTCTCTCGTGCATCAGTCGCATCCAAAAAAACTCTCAGGTGAAACATGGGCACCCTCTCCAAGAACCATGCCACTAGGATCGACCCAAAGGAAAAATCCCCTGAGTCAACAACCCGACACCAGTTGAGCTGCCCCATCATATTGGTGTGCAACATCAAGCCCCAGGTAAAATGCTCTCCACCCAATGCCCTTTGCATGATCCTTAGCTGACCACCACTGATCTGCTGAGTAGCTAAGGATTCATAGATCCTCACGATCATCGCGATGATGCAACAATGCACCAGTGCATCCCTCACCCCAATCCGCACAACCGAGCCTGACATAAAATCCTCCCCCGAACAATACGTCTGAGCCAAATCTGCCAAGTGTGCCTCCCCTGGAAACTGGGAATCAATAGGTAGGGCTCTCCCCCAAAAAGGGAGCCCGATCAAAAAGTAGACATCCTCCATCATAGAGAATGTCAGCTGCTCCCCCGACACAATGAAGCACTGCAGCTCAGTGTTCCACATAGAAATAAAAAACTTCAACAGGTACTCTTGTGCCCGTAGCAGTGATCAATCAAAGAATTTTAGAAACCCACAGGCTTCCAAAGGTCCCCAAACACCCAACTCATCCTCATTTACTGCCTCCCTATGATCCGCCCAGTCCTTCTCCCTCCAATGGACTGCCATCCTGAATTGCTCACCTGCATTCACACAAACAACAATTGATCAACCATCACACTTCATAAAACAAAAAACTTCAAAAAAGAGACAATTTTTTTCACCCCCCTAGCTTTTCCTCATGTGCATGGCTGTCACCCCCCACAAGCGTGCACATATGCATGACTATTATTTGCACAGTTGTGCATCAATGCACAATTGACGAAGAAACAGATGCACATCAATGTGCATATGTCACATCCACAGACATGCATTCATGCGCACCTGTTCGTTACACTGTGGCGCACTAGTGCGCAGTTGTGCTTCAAACAAGTGCACATACAATGTGCACCTATTTTACTCATTCACATGCTCCCATGCGTGGTTTTCCTCTCTACAGCCACGCACCCCAGCACGAGTATCCTTTGGTCGTCTGTGCACTAGGGGGCCCACACTCACAAAATCCCACAGTACGTCCCTCCATACGACCCTGCCTAGAAAAGAAACCCTAACTACTATGCAAAAGGATGAGACCACTAACCTGGCTCTCGCTAATCCTAGATCAGTTGGCTTGAACTCTTAGAATCTCCAAATCTACTCTCAAAACCTCTCGTCAACTCACTATGGAAGCAAGTACAAATGAGATGGCAATGTGAGCCCTACAACTATATATAGTCCATTTTTCCTAACTACCAAGCTCCATTACAGGAGCTTAGAGCATCCATTTTCCGATCCATCTTCAGCCATGGTATCAGGATCCCACCACCTACATAGTCACATTCACTGGGTCACCATCCATCCTTGGCCCCGGGGGAGCATTTTTCTCACAGCACACCCAGGTACGCATGCTCATGTTCAAAATTATCGAATAACTGTTATATATTCTTTCTCTTCAGATATTGTTCACGTCAGGTATTCGGTTTTCATGTGTGTAGGTACTTGGTCATCACACACCAAGTGCAGCCCCTTCAGGTATATGATCGACACTGGCATGTAATCATTCCCTCCAAATATCAATTGCATCTCCCATTTACACCCTCTGACATTTGCATGTAGGATCCTCACATCAGACTTTGCAGTACTATCAACTCCGCTGCATTTCAATACATGAGTTGTCCCATTCATAGTCCCCTTTGGCACTTTGACACTCATATTGCTTTCACCCCCTAGGGATGGGAGTCCCGTTAGTCTTATGCATATTCGAGAATCAACCACATACTCCTTCTCCTCATTTTTCTAGCTTTCCCCATGGACTCCCAGGACATCTCCTCATGGTTCTGATTTGACTACACCACCACAGTATCATTAACCTTCCACTTTCATCCACAATCAGTTTGCCCATCTGCAAATTTCCCTCCATTCATTTACCATATACAGAAACCCACCCATGGGGCCCCCACCCTCCGCCAATTCTCCATACAACTTGCGCCCTCACATGCCAAGCCATCTTGCAATGGGGCACATGTTTCTGTATCTATACGCTTATCCCACCTTATTCTTTATTTATTTGGTAATTATACAAAGCCTTTTGTTTCCATCATTTACATAGCTTTTTGTTGTCGCCTTTGGCGACCTTCCTTTTCTGACAAAGCAACCCCTATCACCCTTGGTTGGCGAATTCCTTTACATTCTACGCTTGTTTACATCGTCCATAAACCTTGAGTATCCCACCGTTAATGTACCTTCAATCTCTGAGTTTGTCTACTTTGTCACACCTCTGGCACAATTTAAACCCACGTCTAGTCGTCCCCCTAACGCTAGATCCAGTTTCACAGTTGTTGCTACTCATACCTCACATATATCCCCAACCAAGGGCAGTCTTCGTCTCACCACATCTTGAATTCGTCCATGTTTCTCATCAGTTCATGATCTCATCCAGTGGATTTCATGAAGCCCTTTACTTCTTGGAGTCACGTCTCCCTTTCTGTCGACATCAACACAGTTTCCAGAAGGGCGACAGTATCTTGACTCTCATTACCTTTACAATGAGGAGTCTTGGACAACACAAGTAGAACCATGATTTCTCTCTGCTGTATTTTGGCTATACTTATGCTATACGTAGAAACATTGATGTATTTTGTCTATACGTATGCTCCTAACCTCACACATTAGGGGGCATCTGTTATCACTAAAATTTCCTCCGCAAATGGTCACAGGAATCTAGCATCTCCAAACACCTATTTGTTAATTCATGGTCCAAACAATGAATTTCCTAAGGGCACAAACTATACAAATGGTTATAAAATCAACATGCACTCAGAAAATAAAGGAAGCACGCACACGTGCGCCAGTCGAAAATGTAGGAAAAGCGCACATGCGCCCGATGCGCGACTGTGTACGCAAAAAGCCACGCACATCTGAGAACGACGCATTTATGATTCTGCTCGGCCTCCCACCCACTTCTGGTTCAAATCCCAAGTTGATTTGACCCTCAAATCCAAACTGAATCTGAGTGGGGGGTTGGTCAAAGACCTAAAGGTGTCCTAAAGGGCCCCTTGTTCACACTAAAGACTGGTTGGATAATGCCTCAAAGATTTGCTATAAAAAGAGGCCATGGGTGCACTATATTTCCAAGAATCTATTTGTATTGTTATGCTACCTCTATTCTCCTATAAGGAACCTCTTTCCTTCTTGGAGCATACTAGCATCATTTCATTGAGCTATTCACCTCACCTCTTGAGGGAATGAGCTTTGGATTTCTTTACCATTTCCTTTTAGTTTTCCATTTGCAAGAAGAGATCTCACATAGGGGATTCAAGAGCCCTCCCTTGGAGGAAGAGGGGACCCATAAGTCTCCCTTTCTCTTTGGTGTTTGCCCACTAATACAATCTATCCATTGGTGGAATGAATATTGGTCAATTGTTTGGTTGATTTTGGTTCTAATTTCCTTATGCACTTTAGTTTTGTTTCTTTAGTTGTTATTAGCTTATTTATTTATTTATTTCTTGTGCTTGATGTGTCTAACTCTTGCACTAATTTCTGTCATGTTCAGCTGACCCAACTGGACTTGTAGGTGTCCCTCTTTTGCTCATCCAAGTGGCAAAAAAGATACAACAGAGGGTTCTCTCCAAGCCTTTCATCATCTTTCCAGAGCCATGTGGATGCTGACAAGTGCCATTTTGGTATGTATTCTATCCTGGAATCTGCCATGTGTTAGACCTATACTCCACCTATTGATTCCGTCACTACCTTGCATCCCCTCCTCCTCTTATCAAACCTTGTGTCCTTGTTAATCGTTTCCTATAATACACCATCTTTATCTGGTACAATGAGATAATTGAATGAAGGATTTCAATTCTAGAACAATGTTAGAATCTATACCTATTCTCAGAAGCAGGATGGGAGGTCGGTTGGTTGAGTTACAAAACTTGAGGCACATGCACTTTTTATGGTGGCTAATTCTAATGCGCTTAGCAATTTTTGTGGGTCTTATGTAGAATGGTATCTAAAGCCAACAACCATTTTTGTTGATGAAAACCATACAATCCCATATTTCTTGCTAAGTATGTTCACATTGTTTCAATTATACTCTAAGAATTGGTATAATGGAGAAGGAGTTGTTTTTGGCATGCAGGGTATTGCATGAGAAATACTGTGGAAAGGGAATGTCTCATAATATGTTTTTCTTCATTGTCATGATCTGTAGCTTTTTCTATTTTGTATTCCCTGGTTATCTATTTTAAACCCTATCCAACACATCATGGGTGTGTTGGATTTGGCTTCACTCTATCACAACATAACATATTGGCCTTGGATTGAATGGCCTTGGACTAGGTGCCTTTGGTTTCGATTAGAGCGCCATCACAACCTTCTTGTTCGATTCTCTTATTTCTCCATTCTTTTCCTTTATGAAAGTCTTGGTTGGTTATCTCCTTGTAGTATATTTTGTTGTCCCTCTTGCTTATTGGGGCACTAACATATACAATACAAATACATTTCCTATTTTCAGCTTGGATTTGTACACTGCCCAAGGTCAAAATATAATATTTCACAAATTGTGAACAATAAATTTGAGTTGGATCTTGTCGCTTACAATAAGAATGGTCAAATACAACTTTTTTTTCTCCAACTCATGGGTTTGGATTTGCAACCATCGCTTCTACCACTATCGATGTCTTTCTATTCTATGGAAAGTAAGTTATATTTCTTATGTTAATTTGATTTCCATTACTTCCTTTTTGCAAGGTCATCAATTTTTGATGTAAGTTTAAATGGTTGACATGATTTGTTATGGTGTAGGAAGATATGGGAGCATACAGTGGCACAATCGGCCCGATATTCATACTAAATTGATGTGCAAGCACCCATATATCCCATAATGGTGGTTTCACTTTGTGGGTTTTACAAGGAAGAGGTGTAGTTACCATGGTGGGGCTTACTCTTTGCTTGTGCTCTCACTTCATTTTTCACTCTTCCCATAAGTATCATCGATGCTACTACTAAACGATTTTCAGTTTGATAGAGATGAGAATTTATGGATTATTTTGGAGTACGAATTCTGGTCACTTTTCATTTTTTTTTAATTATAGACTATGTTTACATGATATATCCTTCCTGGGAAGACTATTGCCAATGTCCATGGTTGCAGGAGTATGAGCCAACTAGTTTCTTTCTTGTCATAATCAAGCTCGACCATTACATGAAAATCCCACCTCACTCTATGTTCTATGTTCCTTTTACATGTATGTTATTCTATAATTCAAAATACTCTCTCTCTCTCTCTCTCTCTCTCACACACACACACACACACACACACACACACACACACACACACACACACACACACAAACACACACAGATACACAGTTATGGTTGGTCCAACTTATGAACATGAGCATCAATTTTGTTTTTGTTGCTCTACTATTCTAATATCATTTTAACACTCCATTGGAAAAGGCCGAGATGGTAATTTCATATTGAAGCACAAGTTAATGTGTGGATACAATTGAGAGATGATATACGATTGAAGGCGGATAACAACACATTAATAGTATACAATAAACATAGGATGTCCATTTTGTTTTCACGAGAAAGGAAATTAGTGTTAAGTAATTTTGTTTGATTGTGGGAAACTATAAAGGAAATTGGTGTTAAGTAATGTTGTTTGATTGTGGGAAACTATAAAATTATAAAATGAAAAACAATTAACATTTAACCAAATTAAATGTTATTTTCTTTTCACTCGAGAGAACAAATTGCTCCTAAAAACCATATTTTTATTGAACATATAAACAAGGAAAAATTTATTTTTTTGAAAATTTATTATTTGTGTGTGAAAAGAGCTAGTGTTTAGTTTTGACAGTGTGCAATTTATAAGTTTGAACACATTATTCAACATTCTGGTGAATTGATAAAAGTATTTTTTTCTATAACTTTAATCTCTTTGTCATTCCCTGAAACCTCCCAGATATACCACAAAGACACGTTATAATTCTTAATTAAAAACATACTATTCAATTTTTTAGTAGAAAAGCAGAACTAATTTCCATAGGAAATCTAATATTTACTTAACATTTACAAATTATTGTTTACATCATGTTAATAGTTGCTGACATTAACACCTTGAATTCATTTCGTCGTTTCCTTAAACCCACTTCGAGGTTATGCTAGTAATATTAGGCGGTAGACTAGTGCACTTGTCTAGTGGTTCTGTTGATATCCCAAACGTTACAAATTATAACAGATTCTTAGTTAAAGCGTGGAGCTTCATCATGATTTAGTTACAAATGATTTTTTAAACTTTAGAATGTATTAACAATGCAAAGGATCCTATTTAGTTCGAAAGGTCATTCTATGAAAAACTGAATCTACACTTATGAAATAGTTGTGTAAGTACGATGACGCTGTAAAAAATATAGGGTAACGAGTTGTGAATTAAATTCACACTCTTGGATGCTTTTTGGTCACTTCATGCCTTAAATGACAATTAAAGGTTCACGATAAATGATATCATGGTTGAACAACTTTTGAATGAGAATTGAGATATGACCCAATTTTGGATCGAGGCATACCAATTTATGAATTGGTGTAAACATTAAAATTAAAATTAAAAATTAAAATCTAATATATGTGATGGTCATATTTGGTTTTTGAATTGGATATAAAATTCAAATGTCAGTAGGTAGAATAGGTTCAATCAAAATATCGAGGAAATAAATATTTTGAAATGTATAAAATAGTTCGTTCAAAAGATTGGGGCCAACTTGGAAATAAATGAGGAGAAAATTGAGCAAGGGAAAAATAAAAAGAAAAGGGCCCAACCTATAAATTAACTTGATTAAAAAAACAAGAACAATAGGGAAATTTGAATGGATAAAAGGGCATGATCAAGGATCAATTTAAAAATCCGTAAAGTGAAAAATCAAGAAGTAAAAAAAAAGGCAAATGGTAGACAAATTCAAAGATTGGGACTCCACATAGAATAAGGAATAAGGTTTGAAAGATAAAAGGGTCTCGATTAGAAATTGGGACTTAAATTAAAATAAGGAAGAAACACAATTAGAATGAGGAAAAGAGGTTTGATTAAGAAATTAGACCCAATTTGAAGATCATCCCTACAATGTAGGTTTTAAACCTTTGAAGTGAAACAATGCATACAAATTATTAAGAAGAATAGAAAGAATAACAATGACATACACACAATACACATATATTTACCATGGAAATTCTTAACCAGGCAAACTAGCAAAACTTAGAGCCACACCTCTATATTCTTCATTGTATTAAACTGACTATACATAATAAAATATTTAGTTATTCTGCAGCATCCAGAAACCTAATACGTTAACCTAAATTAGAATACAACCATAATCCCTCAACCAGGATTAGATTAAAATGGGTCAAAAAACCATTGGCCAAAAATATACCAAAAATGGACCAAAAACAACCCGTTTTTTGGAGGGGGGATGGCCTGGCTAACCTCCCTTAGTGCTTGGAGATAACCATGCAAAGGATATAACACATTCCCAAGATTATTACACTTGTTTTCGCATTTACAAATAAGGGGTCTGAGTTTTATAAGATCAACAATTCAAGGTAGCAATGTCCATTGCTTCTCTACACCAAGAGAACTTCTTAGTATGGACAAACTTTGTCAATAAGTCTACAACATTCTTCAAAGTGTCAACCTTCACCAACAACACTTTCTTGTCTTCAACCATGTCTCTCACAAAGTGGTACTAAACATCAATATGATTCATTTTAGAACAATAAGCAGAGTTCTTTGTCAGAAAGATTTCACTTTGACTATCACAATATATCCTTACAACTTGTTGTACAAACCTAATACATGAACACAATCTTGTAACCATATAATTTCCTTGCTTGCATGGGTTGTTTCCATGTATTTAGCTTATGTAGTTGAGAGTGCAACTATAGTCTGTCTCTTACTCATCCAACTGTATTCTCCTCCAAATAGGTTAAACACATAACCACTTGTAAGTCCTCTATGATCTAGATTTCCTTGCTTGCATGGGTTGTTTCCATGTATTTAGCTTATGTAGTTGAGAGTGCAACTATAGTTTGTCTCTTACTCATCCAAATGTATTCTCCTCCAAATAGGTTAAACACATAACCACTTGTAAGTCCTCTATGATCTAGATTTCCAACCCAGTCTATGTCAACAAAGCCATGTACATCTAACACTCTATCTGGTTCAGGTTTTCCTTGGCAACAAATTGTATAATCTGTAGTGCTACACAAATACATGAAAACCCTCTTTGCAAATATCTAATGCTCCTTCCCTAGTTTTGGCATATAACCGATCAAAACTCCCACTGCATGGACAATATCCGATCTAGTATAGAACATTGCACACATCAAACTGCCGACAATGCTAGCATACAAAACACATGACATGTCCACTTCCTCTTCTTGTGTTATGGAACACTTATCTATAGATAATTTTACACCTACAAGAATAGGGACTTTGACCAATTTACATTCCTGCATATTAAACCTTTGTAATATTGTCTCAACATATTTCCTCTTATTTAACCAGAGTTTCATGTTTTCCTAATCTCTTTTAATTCCCATGTCTAAAATAAAATTTGTAACTCCAAAGCCTTTCACATCAAATTCAAAAGATAACCAATTTTCAACATCCTTGATGATTTCCTTGTTGTTTCCAATCAGCGTTACTAAAATCAAATAACAAAACTTGCAAATTAGAAAAAATATATTTTAATAATGATAAAACATACGACAAGAATATAAGAAACGTTAACATGCCAATATTAAAACAAGTGTTGCATGGCAGCGTAGTCCCTGCCAGGTTGGGATGGGAGTAAATGCGACCTAGTATAGACACGTGGCTAGAAAGTTGAAATACATGTGGTTTGTATGCAGAACATAGTATTCCCGAATTAGTTCTTTCTTAAAAATATAAAAAATTATCAACATTTCAAAGGTTGTTGGACACAAAAAATTTAGCATTACCGAAGTATTTATCTTTAAAACAAGGGCTCTTGGACAGAAAAGAAATTAAAATTTATGAAATTATAGGTTCCTGGACAACATAAACTATACATACCAAAAATGTAATTTATAAAGTAGATATTTAGTTTTATACATACGAAATATGTACTTTTATAATGGATCGCGGGTTGTCAAGTTGGTGGGCTGAAAATTGGGCCTTTGATGTTTTCTGGCCTACAAATGGAACCGATAGTTTTGCGATACAGAAATTGGGCCTCCGATGTTCTCTACGATACAAAAACCGAGGAGTGGAGTTGCGGACTATAGAAATTCATCAGAAATAAATAAATTATACATACGAAATATGTACTTGTATAAAGTAGATATTTAGTTTTATAGATACGAAATTTGTACTTTTATAAAGTATGGGGATGAGATTTTATAGAGCATGCATAGAGCCCTCATTGCATACGTAGCCAGTTTTTGGATCGCGGGTTCTTGGGTTGGCGGGTTCAAAATTGGGCCTCTGATGTTCCATGTCCTACAAATAGCAATGACAATCCCACGATATACAAAATGACAGGCGGAGTTGCGGACTATAGAAATTTACCAGAATTTAATAATGTTTGTTATATAATAGAATAGTAATAACGTCTGTTACATTGAATTAGTTTTCTTTAAAACTAAGGCTTTTTTTGGACAAAAAATATATGGCATTGCTGAATTAGTTTTCTCTGCACACGTTTTTTAGAGCATGCACGGAGTGTTCATTCCATACTTAGCCAGTTTTTGGATCGCGGGTTCTCGGGCTGGCGGTTTCGAAAATGGGCCTCTGTTGTTTCGTTCCCTACAAATAGCATCAAGAGTTCTGCGATATACAAATTGACAAGCGGGCTTGCGAACTATACAAACTTATTATAAAATAAGTAATGTCTGTTACATATCTCTGGAAATTACATCAACATTTAAAGCATCAACATTGTTGAAGACCAAAAAACAAGCATACAATAGGAAACAAGAAATGTAGCATATTCGAATTAGTTTTCTTTGGAACAAACATGAAGGTTCCTGGAAAGCCAAAATTTAGTATACAATAAGGGCATTTTCGAATCAGTTTTCTTTGGAATTTATCAAAAATTAATAATGTATGTTACATGTTTCTGGAAATTTAAATGTGTTTGTCATGTAGATTGGGATTGGGGCTCCCGTGGACCATAAAAATAAATAAGTACAAGAATTAGGAACGTCGAAAGAAGAAGTGTGCGATGGTAGAGAGAAAGACCTGAAAAGAAAAAAATGGAAGTTATGAGTCTTTGGTTGCGTTTTTCTATTTAAAGAAGACATAAGTGGATTGATAAATAAAAGAAGATGAAAGCATAGACTTAAACTGGATTTATAAACAAAACAAGATGGCAGTATAGACTTACTATGAAGTCGATGCATTTTTGTTGTTGTCATCGATGGGTAGTTGAGTCCTGTTGACCGGTTATTGCCCTTCCTGGACGAGACTGTCCATTCTCTGCTGGAACCATTCTTCGATGTAGATTTTCATGGGGGTTGTGTTGATTTCATCCTGGATTTCTATGTCGTAAAGCTCATTTTCTAATTTTCTTAGATCCATTGAAATACTATGTAGACTCTGTTCAATTTATTCATTGTGTGAGGCATAGTCCAATACCCAACGCTCATGCTCATCTAGACGATGTTCAAGTATTCTGTAAAACTTTTCGAAAGACAATCCCTTTAAAATATCAACTTGTTCCTGGAAGGCTTCTTTGGTGACTGAAAAGGATTTGAGAATTAAGCTAGGATCTTGAACCTCGTTGGTAGTTCCGGCTAAGTTCATCTGGAGCAGGCTTGTGAATAAATGTTCCTTTTCTGATATGACTTGTTTACATGATTTGACAATGAGCTGCAGGTTGTGAACTTTCTTTTTCCAACATGCTTTTACTTTTTTGGTGCGCTTTGGGGAGGGGATTTTCTCCTGTATTCTTTTCATTTCCGATGTGTTGACAACATAGTTGGAAAAAGGGTCTAGTACCTGATCACATAAAAGTTGTTCATTTTTTAAATTTTCCTCCAAATGTTACAGCAAATCATTGGCCTTATTTCCGAAGGAAACTAAATTTTGTGATGTTTCCCAGGCTTCAGTAACTAGCTGCATTATTTTGTTGATGTTATTCTCTACAAGGGCTCTAGAGAATGAAAGGAGGGTAGAGGATAATTTCATCTTCATTGCAGTGGTAGAAGGCATGATATTTTCCAAAGGACTGGAAAATTATGGTGTTGCAATGAAAGCCTGCTCAAATTCGTTGAGGCGGTGTTTTAGATTGTCATGATTCGTCTCCATTCCTCCAATGGAATCACGAAGAATGTCACCGGTTACCTGGTGAAATGAGCAGATTTGGGACAACGACATTTCACTAAATTCAATCTCTGTGCGAGATTTGCCTTTCCTGTTTTTTACATCTCTCTTTTCAATGACCATACTTTTAGATTGCCTGTCAAAAATAGCGCTCTGGATTACGAAGGATTCATCTATGTCAAAAAAATCGGTCTTAGATATTTCCACCATGGACGACCCAATTTTTCTGCATGTGCTCAGCTTCAATTTCAAGTTACAGTTTTCCACTTTCAATTTTGGTCTCCTTCGCCTGCCCTGCATTGTTTTTTCTCTTCTTCTCTTGTGGAATTTTGTGAGAACTATCAATATTTATGCGAGGAGGGTTCTTATCTCCTCCTTCGTTCGAAGATTTATGGGTAGCTTTCTTACTGGGGTGTCCCATCGAAGCGATGCTCCGTGATGCCGTGCTCTTGGGAGTGCTGGAGGGGGATTGGGTACTCTTCTCATTGGATACTTTTCCATGTTGTCTGTATAATTCAGTCGGGCTTTGCAATGTCTCCGCGTCGCAATCGGCAGAAGCAGGATTGTTGTCGACATTGACCTTGTCTTGGGTCAGGTGTCTATGGATAAAAGAGGTGTTAAAGCCAACACCTAGTAAATGTTCTCGAAAAATGCCATTAGGGTCGAACCCTTTTAGCCTTTCAGCGTACGTTAGGTTCAATTTCTTGAAATGGGTGGAAAACTTGTGAATCTTGTTGATGTTTCTACACACGAAGTCTCCAACTTTCCAAGGCAGAGGAATGAACTTTTTTTTTTCTTGTCATGGAAAAAATGCAACCAGTGGTTGTATTGCCTTGCTATTTCTGCAACAAACATCTTTTCCGTGATGTGGCATGGAAGGAATGCAGGATTTTCCTTGGAGCCAAAGACCATGAGGAAACTGTGATTTTCCTCTTTCTCAAGTGTGCCCTTCTTGTTCAAAAACTGCTTGCCTAACCAGGCATCCATGGAGCATCCTTGCCTAATAGTAAATCTTTGAAAACTGAGACAAAGACATTAAAAACTTCATAAAAACAATTGGATGCCTTCTGTCTCCACAGGGACTCATGCCATAATTTTACTGGGTCGAATCCACAGTTTATTTTATTGGAAAGAGAAAGTTTTGGAAACGGGCAACAATACACAATTGTGAAAATCAAGTAGGATGGCATATAAAATTTATTCGATTATTTGAATTGTGACAACTGGGAACAAAGATCAATGGAAATTAGCTTCCCCCAATCAAAAATGTATTGTTCCTTGACTATCAAATAAAAAATATAAATAATTATATGGGAAATGCTTGTTGTGGATGCCTGTCCCGTTATTCTTGTAAACAACCAAGCAATTTCCCAGAATGGATTTCTAAAGGAACTTACCTGCAGCCTTGTGATATCTTCAAGAACTGTTGTCAGGTATTTGAGGAAGTCGGCTAAGATTTCCAACCCATTATGATGTTTTTCTAGAAAGCAGTCTTGTCCTCTGAACGTCAATGTTGGTTTCGACAATTTTAACATCTCGCGGAAGACCTAAGGTGACAAAGAAACAGGAGAATGGTCGCGCAATGGAATAATTCTTTTGCTTGGAATATATTTTTCGATGCACCAAGAGACCACCTCCTTACAGTCAAAATCCTTAGGGACACAACCTACACGAGCGATTCCATAGGTCCAAATCACTTCATTCTAGGCAGAACGGGATGAATAGTAAAAGTATGCCCTGGACCATTGGAAGTTTTGGTCCTCTTGTGTGAACATATTTACTATATCTCCACAAAACTACTATCGACCTGCTGCCATAAGTGTACAAGAACATTTATTTGTTCCAGACGATGAATGAAATGAAAAGTTGGAAAGGATAATATAACCTTGCGCAAATTATGGTTGAAAGCGTGTGAATGGGAGATATCCTCGAGACTCTTGTTGATTGATGACAATTTCGATGGTTGTTGCATGATGCGTTGTTACCATTAAACACTACTAATTGCATACATAGAAATGTGAATATGGTGGATATTGCAATGAGCGATTAAGCATTGTAGATTTCTTGAGTGGCCCAACACGAGGACGCGTGTTCGAGATGAATAATCGGAAGGGACAAACTAACTCTCCGCACATCTTGGTTTAATGCATAATAATGGGATATCTCCTTGAGATTTTCGCCCATTAATGAAAATTTTGACGATTCCTGCATGGTCAGTTGTTAGCATGAAAGGTTTCTAATTGCATAGTAAGAAAGTACAGAGGTCGTGGGCAGGGGAAAAAAACTGCTACAAAATAGGGTTGCAAAGTACAACCATTGAAGGTGAGGGCGTGAGGGTCATATTGTATGTCTCGGAACTTTTTGAGTGCAATACGTGTAACTGTGAAGAGGGTATGGTAGGACAACCATAAGGACAGGAAGTTAGTGGGGATAGAAGGCAATGAGAGATACTTTGAAACATTTGTGAGAAGTGGTAGAGTGAAGCTTGTGAGTTCGACGAGCCCACACTGGAATTGTAGATCACGAAAGTTTTGAGTGAAAAATGTACATGACACACCAAGAAGAAGAGTTCGAAACCACGAACCTGCCAACTATGGCCATAAAATTGGCCAAGTATGGAGAGAAATAGTGGTCGGTCGGATTCATCGTGTGACTATATAGATGGAGATAAAGATATCTCAACCCGCCAAGGATGGAACCCGTGTTCATAGAAAGGCGACTAAATATATAACCACAAAGCGATAATACAAGAGAAGAAGAAAAGGGAAAAAGGACCAACAACTCCGCGGTGGAATTGTAAATCACGGAAATTTTGAGTGCAAAATGTATATCACAGAACAAGAAGCAGAACAGTTCAAATGCGCCCACCTGAAACACTGACTAAGAATTGGAGATTTCATGAACCCGTGAATAGGAGGATCCAAAATAGGGTCAGAAGGTCTTCCCAGAACATGTGAGGTCCCGATGGTCAAATTGTATCATTCGGAACATTTGAATGCACAATCTATAACAAGGAAGAGGGGACGATTTCAGAACTTGGTAGTCAATTTCTATATTGTGAAGGGCTGGATGAAAACTGTTTCGTATTGTTGTGTGCAGCCATCACTTGTAAGAGTCATTAATAAGAGCATAACCAATGTATATTAGGAAGCACATTTGTGAACCGTGGTACGGTGAATATTGTGAGTTCGAGGAGCCCGCGATAGAATTGTAGATTGCCAACACAGCAACCACGACCATAAAATTGGCTAAGTATGGAAAGAAATAGCGGTCGGTCAGATTCCTGGTGTGATTATATAGATGGAGATAAAGAAGTCAACCCATCAATGCTGGAACCTGTGATCATATAAAGGCGACCAAGTATATAACCATAGAGCCATAATACAAGGGAAGAAGAAAAGGGAAAAAGGACAAAGGAGTCGGCGGTGGAATTGTAGATCACACAAATTTTGAGTACAAGATGTGAACTCGGTAGTCAATTTGTATATTGCGGAGGGCCAGATGCCAACTGAGGCAACGACAGATAATTTGAAACATTTGTGAACTGTGGTACAAAAAAGGTTGATGACAACCTGAAACAGTATCCAAGAGTTTCACAATTAGTGAACCCAGTAACATGAAGATCCAAAACAGGTGAGAACGTGTTTGCAGAAGACGCAAGTCCCCAACGTTCAACTTGTATCATTCCAAACATTTGAATGCATAATTTGTAACACGGAAGAGCGGACGATGCCGAAACCCAGTAGTCAATTTGTATATTGCGCAGGGTGCGATGCCACCTTTTCGTACCTCTGTGTCCAGTTGTCACTACTAAGAGTTAATTTAGTATTGAAAATAATTTTTTAGATTATGTTAAATACTTCATAGGGATTAGCATCCGTAAACAATGGCAATATCCACCCCGCCAGCCTTGCATTTTGTGTGTGAATTTGTATATTGCGGAACTGGAAACGATATTTGGAGGACACAGAACAATAAAGTGCAATGTTGAGTTAGCCAGTCCGTAGGTCCACTTGTCAATTTTTATATCGCAGACTTGTGGGTGCTATTTGTAACACACGCAACAATGGACACCCAATTTTGAGCTCGCCCGCGCGAGAACCCGTGATAAAAAATGTTGCTAGGTATGGAATGCGAAATTCGTACATGCTCTATAAGATATCATGTCCATACTTTATAGTCCCATAATACACGGGAAGAAAAAAAGGGAAAAAGGACTGAGTAGTTAGCAGTGGAATTGTAGATCACGAAAATTTAGAGTGGAAGATGTATATAACAAAACAAAAAGGAACAGAGTTCAATTACGCCAACTCGGCAACCGCAGGCATAAAATTCACTAAGTATGAAAAGGAATAGCTGGCGGTCCAATTCGCCATGCGAGGATATATATGGAGATGAAATTGGTCCCAACCCGACAACCGTGGACATAAAATTGGCCAAGTATCAAAAGCAATAGCAGTCGGTCGGATTCGTCGTCTGATTATATATATGGAGATAAAGATATGTCAACCCGCCAACGTTGGAGCTGTATATTTCGTGAACTCGGAAACAAGAGGATCCAAAACAAACTGAGAAGGTGTCTGCAGAGGAGGCGAGGCCTGGACCTTCTAATTGTATCACTCTGAACATTTGAATGCATAATATGTAACACGAAAGAGCGGACGATGTCTGGTAGTCAATTTGTATATTGCAGAGAGTGCAATCCCAACTGTTTCGTACCTTTGTGCCCAATTGTCACTACTAAAAGCTAATTTACTATTAAAAATAATTTTTTAGATACTGTTAGATACTTCACAGGGATTAGCATCCATAAAAAATGACAATCTCCACCCCACCAGTTCTGCATTCCATGTGTCAATTTCTATATTGCGGAACTGGGAGCATTGTTTGGAGGACATGGAACAATAGAAGTGAAATCTTCAGTCAGCCAGTCCGTAGGTTCGCTTGTAAATTTGTATATCGCGGAACTCTGGGTGCTATTTGTAGGCCATGGAACAATGGAGGCCCAATTTTGAGCCCGCCCGCCCAAGAATCTGCGATCCAAAATGTCGCTAGGTATGGAATGCGGAATTTGTACATGCTCTATAAATTATCATTTCCATATTTTATAGTCCCATAATACACGGGAAGAAAATAAGGGAAAAAGTATGGAGGTGTTCGCACTGGAACTGTAGATAATACACAGGAAGAAGAGAAGGGAAAAATAACTAAGTATCTCATAGAAGAACATCTAGTGTTTGATTATTAATGCAAATGCTTGCAAAACCCTGCTGAGTTCTGACCAGATAAGGCATAAATTGTAGATCACAGAAGTATCTTTCGTACCACTGTGTCCACTTGTCACTACTAAGAGGATTGTTGATGTATATCAGGAAGGACGCAAATTTGTTGGCGATGGAAAGCAGCAACAGATACTTTGAACGAACTTAATGTATACGAGGAACCTGTGGTGGAATTGTAGATCACATATGTTTCGAGTGCAATATGTATATAGAGGAACGATAAGCATTTGGGTTCGCAAGTGTCGGCCCCGTAGCGACGGGCATAAAATTGGCTAAGTATGGAAAGGAACAACGGTCGGTCGGATTCATCGTGCGAGGATATAGATGGAGATGTTAAAGAATGAATTGCAAATCACAGAAGTATCTTTCATACCATTGTGTCCACTTGTCACTAGTAAGAGCATTGTTGATGTATATCAGAAAGGACATGAAGTTGCTAGGGATGGAAAGTAGCAACAGATACTTTGAACGAAGTTAATGTATACGAGGAACCCGCGGTGGAATTGTAGATCACGGATCTTTTGAGTGCAAAATGTATATAGTAGAATGATAAGCAGCTGGGTTCGCAAGCGCTAGCCATGCAACGACGGGCATAAAATTGGCTTAGTATGGAAAGGAACAACGGTTGGTCAGATCTGTCGTGCGAGGATATAGATGGAGATGAAGACATGTCAACCCGCCAACTCTGGAACTCGATACCATAGAAAGGGCAGTGTTGGAGCATAATCCTAACTTACATTAGTTTATACCTAGATTAGACTCCTAGATATTGGTTAATACATTCATTTACACTTTATTTCACCTAATTTGGCCACATAGAGAAGAAGGGCGCCTCATCCCTAGATTTTAGGGAAAACTGCTAATTTTAGATCAAGACTCAACTCCCGGTTCTTGATTTTCTTGATTTTTCTTGATTTATTATTGATTTATCCTTGATTTATTCCAACTCCCCCATGCAAAACTCATCTATTATTGGGGAATGCACACCTCCTCTTTGAGTGAGAGATTTATTCCTTAATTAATGATTTTTTCCATTACTATTATTAGTAACTACTATTTCAGGTCAGTTAAGTGAGTTGGAACTGCTTCTCTTGTCAGTTAAGTGAGCTTAAGTGAGATAATGCGCATCAATTAAATCTTGTGGACATTAATGAGTGTGTGACATGTATCTTTAGTGGTTTAGGTCGAACTATGTGGTCTCCCTTAGCTTATGACACCTATATTAGTTATTTCTAGCTTTTTTTGACTAGAATTTTTATGTTGGAAATTCTATATATTCACCTCCTCTCTTCTTTTTTGAGCATGGTTGCTCATGTATATTCATTTTTGATTAATATAATTCTTTGATTTATGGAGCAAAAACTTTCTCTCATCTCTTGAATATCAGCAAATTGCATGTGTTCAATTTAACTAGAATTCTAGATCTATCGAGGTTTCTGCAGGAATTCTACATGGTATCAGAGCTAGATTGAATCTAGTGTATTGTACATGGTTTTATTTGCAGGTATAGATCATCAGGAGGCGCAGGAAGAAAAAATGGATCATCTCTCTCATTCCACAAAACTCATTCTAAATCCTTTCAATTACTTCAAATGGAAGACAGAGATCTCTCTGCTCCTCCGAAGCAAAGGGCTTTACCAGGTAACAATGGGAATGGAGAAAGAACCGACTGTTGCAGCGAAGAAGATAAAGTATTTAAATAAATTAGATGAAGCAATTGGACTAATATGCCTATCAATTTCCATATATCTCCTCTTTCATGTCAGTGGAGCCACTACTCCCGATGTGGTCTGGACCACATTGGAAGGACTATTCGACAAGCAGGATGTAATGAGAGTGCATCAACTGGAGAATGAACTCATATCCCTAAGTCCAATTCATTTAAGCAACCTGCAAGAATTCTTCACCAAGTTCAAATCCCTCCTCATTGAACTTAATGCATCTGGAGTCATGAAAGGGGAAGAACAACTCATCCTTTCAATTCTCTCGAAACTAGGCCTTGAATATTCTGTATTTGTGTCATCTTTTCAAGCATCTAAATTGACTAAGGAAAAATGGAAAATGCCTCCATTGAATGATTTCACAGAATTGACTCAAGAGAAATATAAGTTAGTCCAAATGGGTTCCATCAAGTGTTCCAAGAACCAAGCACTTGCAGCTGCTGATGCTCCAAAGAGTAGTGGAAAAGACAAGGAAAAAGGAATGGGTAAATTTCCTGAATCAAAGAAGGAGAGATTCGAAAAATCTTCAGAAAACTCTTCTGAGCCTAAGGGTAAGAAGAAGAAGAAGGAAATAACACTTTGCAGCTACTGTTCCAAAGGTTTTCATCTCGAAGAAAATTGCATGAGGAAGACTATCGATGAGATGGCTAAGCAATTGCAACAACACAATCTCACGGTGCCCGAAAATGCAAAGAAGAAAGATGATAACAGAACGGGAGGGAGAGCACGAGATGGTCATGCTTTAATGGCTGTCACATCCACTCCATCAGCTTGGATCCTTGATTCAAGTGCATCGAACCATATGGCTGCATCAAAAGATGAATTTTCCTCCATCGAAGAAAGCACCAGATCCCCAATTTACTTGGGAGATGCCACACCCGCAAAGGTGTGCGGAGAAGGAATTGTTGATCTTGAAGGGGGATGCTTCACAAATGTGCTTCATGTACCCTTGATGTCTTCAAATCTTCTCTCGATATATCAGATCACTCATTCCGGCTCTGGAAGGAAGGTGGAGTTCACTCCGGACTCCACAATGATTACCGACATTTCCATAGGCTCACTGCTTGCACATGGAATTGCAGATCACGGTTCTCGTTTGTATTTCTTCTCCCACTTTGTTTCTAAATATATTAGCATTGTATTTCTGTCACAATCTAATGATATCAGTAGGTTATGGCATGAAATATTTGGCCATCTAAACTATAAGTACTTGCATCAACTCAGCAAGGAAAACATGGTAGAAGGATTGCCAGCTATTAAATTCACAAGCGGTGTATGTCAAGGATGC
>ML789363.1:233108-245789 GCA_009831015.1 Picea engelmannii
TAGGCTTAAGGGGGGGTGTTGGAGCATAATCCTAACTTACATTAGTTTATACCTAGATTAGACTCCTAGATCTTGGTTAATACATTAATTTACACTCTATTTCACCTAATTTGGCCACATAGAGAAGAAGGGCACCTCATCCTTAGATTTTAGGGAAAATTGCTAATTTTAGATCAAGATTCAACTCTCGGTTCTTGATTTTCTTGATTTATTCTTGATTTATCCTTGATTTATTCCAAATACCCCATGCAAAAATCATCTATTATTGGGGAATGCGCACCTCCTCTTTGAGTGAGATATTTTTTCCGTTACTCTTATTAGTAACTACTATTTCGGGTCAGTTAAGTGAATTGGAACTGCTTCTCTTGTCAGTTAAGTGAGCTTAAGTGAGATAATGCACATCACTTAACTCTTGTGGACATTAATGAGTGTGTGACATGTATCTTTAGTGGTCTATGTCGAACTATGTGGTCTCCCTTAGCTTATGAAACCTATATTAGCTATTTCTAGCTTTTTTTGACTAGAATTTCTATGTTGGAAATTCTATATATTCACCTCCTCTCTTCTTTTTTGAGCATGGTTGCTCATGTATATTCATTTTTGATTAATATAATTCTATGATTTATGGAGCAAAAACTTTCTCTCATCTCTTGAATATCAGCAAATTGCATGTGTTCAATTTAACTAGAATTCTAGATCTATCGAGGTTTCTGCAGGAATTCTACAAGCAGTAAGTATATATCCAGAAAGCGATAACGAGCGGGAAGAACAAAAGGCCAGTTCGTATGCACCGATCCGGCAACCGCAACCATAAAATTTCATAGGTATGGAAAGGTATAGAGGTCGATCAGATTCGTCATGTGAAGATACAGATGGAGATGAAGATATGTCAGCCCGAGAACCTTGCAACTGTCCATTATAGAAAGATGACTAAGTATAAAACCAGAAAGCCATAATGGACGGGAAAAAAAAAGGGGGAAAAGAGATAAGTATCTGAGAGTCGAAAAAACCTTTTTTTTTTTGTTTATTAATGGCAATGTTTTCAAACCTCTGTTGGGTTATCACTAGTAAAAGAATTAAGTGCAGATAACTGAAGTTCTTTGGCTGCAACATGTATATGACGAAACAAGGGACATAGGTGTTGGGTACCACGAACCCGGGACCTGGTGCCCAGATAACTGGCTAAGTATTAGCCAAGACAAAGTTTTGATATCTATTTCAATATTTTTCATACTAGTATGTACAATGGATAAAGTTTTCATATTTATCTGAATAGTATTCATACTAATATATATTAATGGATTGGTTTTGTTTCAAATGCAAATGATCTCCCAATTTGCAAGATGCTCTTCGGCTCGCAAATTTCGTTGAAACCACGAAAATTTTGACTGCAAGATGTACATAGCGCAACAAGAAACATGAATTTGCATTCTGGTCTCAGCAAGATAAACTCCTTATCATCTATTCATCTTGTATTTGTTGCAATGACATTAGCAAATACCGACTCTCCATAAACATCAATATCTAAATTAAATTAAATGCAATCAAAATTTGGTGTGACTTTAAGTAATTAAAGCATAAATTGCAGACTACGGAAGTTCTTAGGCTACAAGATGTATATGACGGAACAATGGACATAGTTGTTTAATACCGCAAACCCAAACATAATTTCCTAATCTTTGCCGAAGAGGAAGTTTTTTTGTATTTATTCCAATAGTACTGATATTAGTATATATGCATGGATATTATCAAATAGAAGAAGCTGCAATATATCCAACATACTTCATAGGAACATTGCGTCAACATTTCAGCCACCTTGTTTTAACTCATTAATTGATTCTATTTACAGAACCCGAAGAATGGGAGCAGGACGGGTCCTCCAATTTCTTTCTTTAAATAAAGGGTCACCGCCACATAATATGGCCTATGAAAATTTATTCTTAAATGTAAAATGTAAACAAAGAATAGACCAGGTTTTATTTAGATTGAAGTAGTGGGAAACAAAAACAAAAGCTTGTCCTTCATGTTTAACGACACAGGGGAAGAAGGTACACAATACAATTAAAACAAACACCAAAAATTGGAAAATACTGTTAAAAAATAAACCAAAATTATTCTATATTCAAATAAGATGGGCTACAAAATACAACTGAGGCTATTTGCGACAACGATTTTGATTTCGCTTGTCGTCGACCAATACAAAATATGTACATTGATGAAGCTTCTTCACAATTTTCTTGATGTTCAAACTCTTTATTTGTAAAAAACAAGCTGAATATCAATTTTGGGTTTTCTACTTAATCGGTGTTGCCAAGTACATCTATCCCAGTTTTTTTAATACCTTCTCTTCTCTCTTCCCGATATGGCCTGCTTGCAATGGCTACTTATTCAACATTCAATTCTTTGTCAAGTATTAATTTCCCTCTATCGTCGAAAAGTTGGGGTTTAAGGTGATTTCCTTGCAATGTTCCTAATGCTTGACATCCGAGACAACTTAGAAATGCGATTCAGGCTGATTTCAAAGTGGACGGAGTCATTTTATGTCACAATAGCTAAGGCAGGGGAAAAAAATTCAAGTACGTAGTGACTGGTATTCTCCCTGTATTCGATCGTCTGGTTGGTTGAGAAGCCTGCCTGAGGATTTGTATGTGGAACTTCTTTGCTTTATTACAGTAAATTGGAAGAAACGTCCAACCTAGATGCAAAATGCAACTCTGTTGAGGTACATAACTTCTTCGAGCAACAGAGGTGTGACAAGTGCATCAAATGTTGCATAATTCCCTAGCACAGGTCTAACAAGTGTATAAAATGTTGCAGATGGCATCAGATATATATTTCCTCATAGCAGTGGAGGTATGGCGACCCACAGAAAGGTCTGGAATGTTCGGAGGTGAGGCCAAATATGTGGAGTTTGCAACTACATCCAGAGGAAACCGAACAAACTTTGACAAAGAACATAGCTTTCTGTCAAGTCGACTACCAGACCCACATGCAAGTCATCAAACTATGAAGTAGAAAATTTTGTAGTGATAATATGTCATTTTATCCACCCATACAGTTTCTGTTATCCACGTCCGAGGTAGACAAATACTTGTGCAATCTCTACTATTCGATAAACTTGCCAAATCTGTGTTGTTGGAAGAATATATATACTTAAACGAAGAACTATTTTGCATGTGACCTCAAAATCCATTACAATTGCCAGCAATAAAACAAAGAAGTTCAACCAACAAATCTCCAGGCAACCTTTTCAACCAACCAAAGCATCGAACACAGGGAGAACACCAACCAGAACATACTTGTTCTTTTTTATTCGTCCTCTCTGAGTTTCTCTTGTATAACAGATTTTTTTTACTCAAAGGTCACATCACATAAAACCAGTCTCTCTTCTTTCATCTTCCCCTCAATCGCATATCTAAGTTGTCTTACATGTCCATGACCAGGAACATTAGAACAAAGGCACCCTAAAGTGAAACTTTTTGATGATAGAGAGAAATTACAATAAGTATTTAAAAGCAATGTTGGATGGTCTTCCCTAGATTTTGTGTTGATTCATTTTAATGACAGATGTTCTCGATATTTTCACTTATTAATGCCAATATTTTTGAATATGTACGCTCAATAGTGACTAGAAACACGTATTAAAATTCTCATATCCGAGCAGATTATCAAATATGACATCTAATATATGCACAATGTTAAAGAGGGACATGACGTCAAGGCCTCTGTGGGTGACACGTTCGTGAACTATGCTGAAGCTTTTAAGAAAACTAAAACTGCACAAACAAAAAAATAAAATAAAAAGTATTTCACAAATTTAAAATGCAGGCAAAAAGAAATCACCAGATCCCATAATCTTCACATGTCTATTCATTTTAATGGGAGATGTCCTCGAGCTTTCCAGTTATTAAAGCCCATCATTTCGAAATGCACAATATTAAAGAGAGACATGACGTCAAGGCCTTTGTGGGTGACTAATTCGTGAACTATGGTAAAGCTTTTAAGAAAACTAAAATTGCACAAGCAAAAAAATAAAATAAAAAGTATTTCGCAAATTCAAAATGCAGGCAAAAAGAAATTACCGGATCCCATAATATTCGCCTGTCTATTCATTTTAATGGGAGATGTCCTCAAGCTTTCCAGTTATTAAAGCCCATATTTTCGAACATGTCTGGTCGGTTCTGACTTTTGAAAGCATATTTAATGTGTATCGGGAAGCGTTGACGGTAGTGGGGATGGAGCCCTATGTAACAGAGGTTACTACTATTTTTCTGTTTTTGTCGACGAACGTATGTAAAATGTACGTAAATAAAAGTAATTCGAGAATGCTAGTTTTTTTGCACGAGCCCTTGAAATTCAAATAGTCCACAAGTCTGATTGTCAATTTGTATATCATGGAACTCTCCGTGCTATTTGTAGGACACAGAACAACAGAGACTGAACTTAGAGCCCACCACCCCGAGAACCCGCGATCCAAAAAATGCTTACTATTTTTTTTGCTTTTTTTGTCCACCAGGGTATAAAGAATGTACGTAAAGTAAACTATTTTGATAATGCTAACTTTTTTGGACATGACACCCTTCAAATTCGAATAGTCCGCAAGTCCGATTGTCAATTTGTATATCGCGGAACTCTCCAATTGTCAATTTTCAACCGCCTACCCCGAGAACCCGCGATGATAAAACTGGCTAAGTATGGGATGAGGGCTCTGTGCATGCTTTATATATCTACTTTATAAAATTACGTATTTCCTATGTTTAATTTATGTTGTCCAGGAAACCTATAATTTGATAAATTTCAATGTCTTCTGTCCAGGGGCCCTTCTTTTAAAGAAAACTAATTCAGAAATGCTAATGTATACACCATAGTTCGATACAACCTATCTGCGAAGCCGCATCCATAAAACTGGCTAAGTATGGAACCGAACTGCGGTTGGTCGGAATGATCGGGGAACTCTCTGTGCTATTTGCAGGGCATGGAACAATAGAAGCCCAATTTTCAGCTCGTCACCCCGAGAACCCGCGATCATTAACTTATGTTGTCCAGAAAACTTATAATTTCATAAATTGCATTCTCTTCTATCTAGGAGGCCTTCTTTTAAAGAAAACTATTTCGGGAAAGCTAATGTATACACCGAACATGACTTTTCATAGTTGGATAGAACCTATTCGCGAAGCCATGTCCATAAAACTGGCTAAGTATGCAACTGAACGGTGGTCACTCAGAATGACCACAGAAACACGAGAAACTAGAGTCAAACGCAGTTTACAACAGAAAAGTAAAAGGGAGAGGACAACTATATCTCCCACACAACAAAAGGAAATCTCATAACTATGAAACATAGTAACACATAATCCATGGAAAAAGCATTGGCAGCTATGAAATATATTTTGAGGCCGACAAACTCTGTTTCAACACATAATAGATGCAATTTACATCACCTGCAATTCTTTAGTCTGTTATTTTATCTTAATAAGCCCAACTTGACTTATGTTGTCCAAGAAACCTATAATTTCATAAATTTCACTCTCTTATGTCTAGGAGACCTTCTTTTAAAGAAAACTAATTTGGGAAAGCTAATGTATACACCGAACATGACCTGTCATAGTTCAATAGAACCTATTCGTGAATCTGCGTCCATAAAACTGGCTAAGTATGCAACCGAATGGTCGTTGCTCGGAATGACCACAGAAACGCGAGAAACTAGAGTCAAACATAGTTTACAACAGGAAAGTAAAAGCGAGAGAACAACTATATCTCCCACACAGCAAAAGACAATCTCATAACTATGAAACCATAGTAGCACAAAATCCATGGAAAAAGCATCGACAACTATAAAATATATTTTGAGGCCTACAAACTATGTTTCAACGCATAACAGATGCAATTTACATCGTCTGCAATTCTTTAGTCTGTTATTTTATCTTAATAAGCCCAATTTGACTTATGTTGTCCAGGAAACCTATAATTTCATAAATTGCATTCTCTTCTATCTAGGAGACCTTCTTTTAAAGAAAACTAATTCAGGAAAGCTAATGTATACACCGAACACGACCTGTCATAGTTCGATAGAACCTATTCGCGAAGCCGCGTCCATAAAACTAGCTAAGTATGCAATCGAACGGTGGTCGCTCAGAATGATCACAGAAACACGATAAACTAGAGTCAAACGCAGTTTACAATAGGAAAGTAAAAGGGAGAGACCAACTATATCTCCCACACAGCAAAAGACATTCTCATAGCTATGAAACCATAGTAACACAAAATCCATGGAAAAAGCATCGACAGCTATGAAATATATTTTGAGGCCGACAAACTCTGCTTCAATGCATAACAAATGCAATTTACATTGCCTGCAATTCTTTAGTCTGTTATTTTATCTTAATAAGTCCAATTTGACTTATGTTGTCGAGGAAACCTATAATTTTATAAATTGCATTATCTTTGGTCCAAGAGGCCTTCTTTTAAAGAAAACTAATTCGGGAAAGCTAATGTATACACTGAACAAGACCTGTCATAGTTTGATAGAACCTATTCGTGAAGCCGCGTCCATAAAACTGGCTAAGTATGAAACCGAACGGTGGTCGCTCAGAATGACCATAGAAACGCGATAAACTAGAGTCAAATGCATTTTACAACAAGAAAGTAAAAGGGAGAGAGCAACTATATCTCCCACATAGCAAAAGGCATTCTCATAGCTATGAAGCCATAGTATCACATAATCCATGGAAAAAGAATCGACATCTATGAAATATATTTTGAGGCCGACAAACTCTGCTTCAACGCGTAACATATGCAATTTACATCGCCTGCAATTCTTTAGTTTGTTATTTTATCTTAATAGTATTTTCTATGCAAACTGCAGTGAAAAAAAATGTAACCAGAGATCCAACTACACATGCAGCACACCAACATTGCAAACCCTGGGAAAACAAGAACAAGCACCAAATAAAAACCCAACTAAGAAGCACCAAAAGGCCCAAGTGCAGGCGCAGGACCGGAACCTTGCAAAGTCGAATCAAGCAACAATAAACAACATATAGCAAAGAAAGAAGCAATCAATAACCACTCCCCCAGGAATGATGTTGCTTCAATCGCAATCGCAGAAACCCAAACGTGCAAACTGCAACAACTGCAACAACACGAACAGGCAAGCAACAACAATGACAACATGCAAATAAGAAATCAATGGCATGCAAAAAACAAGCATGGACCAGTGAACCAACAATGCCGCTAGAGCATATAAATTTTAAAAACGGAAGAACAAACCCATTAAGTAACCATTCAACACTACCAAGCCTGTTAAGTAAACATTTAAGTCTGTCAGAAATGCACTGTAAACATTTAAGAAAAAAATTCAAAGTGGCAGGTCTCTAACGTATCCCCAAAAAATAATTATATTTTTTGTAACAATAGTTTGAACACCAGAGAATGTATTGGAAAGCCAAACTTTGGATATGCCACCATATCAAACATTGCCATAAATTTACCTAGCATAAACTGCTAAACCAAACATTCGAATTAATGCTAGCATTATTCCACCTTCGAGGAATGCATAAGAAAATATATGATTCAAAAAGACCATTTACGGTCAAATACTTTGGATATGCCAATATATATAACATTGGGAATAGCGAAGCCGACAATAAGACCTCCAATCCCTTGTCCAATCAGATCATGACAAATATGGTACTTTTTTTTATATAAAAATCGATGTTTTCCAGTTCCCTGGTTCCAACAATAGATAATATGGAAATATTTGTAGTCAAAGGACAGACTAATATGAAGCCAACGATTTATCGATCGCTATAGTCCCTCTACGCCTACGACAGGGACTAATAAAGGAAAGGAAGCCATGAAAGACACATCATCAACAAAATTTTATTTTCTTCACCCTACATTATGAGTGAGCCTAATGGTTAAGCAAATGTATTTCCTCCTAAGAGGTCACAAGTTCAAATTCAGAGGGGGGTAGGGTATGTATACCTCTGTAGATTTTACCAATCAAATCGTTGGGTGGAGGGGGTCCCTTGTCCCACAAACAAGGAAGTCTCATACACCAATTTGATATGGCTTGGCCGTGACCTTCACGCAACGATTTGACTACTAAAATTTACAAAAATATACATACTATACACTTTGAACACTTAATATGTAATACATCAAATTAATTAAAAAAAATGTAACACTGATAATGATATATAATCCATGTCATGTGTAACACTAATAATAATATATAATCCATGTCATGTGAGGTGTATACATTCTATGGTAAGGAGTCCTTACTTTCATTGACCGACAAATCTAATCCCATGCCTTCACATTTATGTGAAGTCATGTCCTTTTTCCTTTAAACGAACTTTCCACGTGTACTCCCAATTCTTTGAAGTCACATCTCTTGCAATTAAATTGGATGCTATGCCATGTGTTGACTATTATCCATCCCACCACTTAGATCCACGTGTCATAAAAATTGTCGTGTCATCAAAATTCCATACTTTCACCGACCGACATTTATGTCAAGTCATGTTCTTTCTCCTTTAAACGAACTTTCCAAGTGCACTCCCAATTCTTTGAAGCCACATCTCTTGCAATTAAATTGGATGTTATGTCGTGTGTTGACAATTTTCAATCCACCTCTTAGTTCCACGTGTCATCGAGACAGAGATTCCATTGAGCACGATCTACCCACTCAAAACACATGGATTACACATGAAACTTATAATCTGCATAAACAATATAAAATTCAACACTTACATTCACACGGGGTTGTTGCAGTAAACGTGTTAACTTAATTAAATAGAAAAATCAAAGTTGGATGATGAAATGGAAGCAGTTCTACATGTTTGTTTTTAGCATTAGAATTAAAGTTTTTTTCCTAAAAACATTTGGTCAAAGATATATATATATATATATATATATATATATTTTTTCATTGGAGTTTTAACAAGAAGNTATCTTTATTTGTTAAAAAAAAAAAAAAAAACAATTCATTCCCTTCATTGTTGATATTTTCTATTTGAAAAAAGAGGATGCTTGTTCTTTTTCTTTTCTATATTTTTCAATATATATTCTTCAAGATTTAAAATATATATCAAGATTGTAGATTTGAAATAAGTGATGTTGTTTAAGAAGTGTTATATAAGAAGTAATACTTTGAATTATCATTTTTTTCAAAATTCCCGAGCTTGAGCAATTAAGTCTTAACTTAAATGATGCCCCTAGTAGGATCCTCCACAAATTTATGGATAACTCCCTCATCAATACATGGAAGGGTACAAATGCTCTCCTTATTTATATGAATTTTGTTCTCAAGTTGTTCCTTGGATACTTCATTTTGTGGGAAGAACCTATCTTTTTAATTCTTTTTCTATTTTCCTACGTTCTTGTGCTTTAGCCAAAACTTATTTTCTAGATTCTTCTTCCTTGAGTCTTTTTTCTTTATCTTTTACTTGTTTTCAAAATTCTTCCTCTTTTCTTAATTTGTTAGCCTTTGAATCCAATTTGGATTTTTCATCATTATCTAGTTTTTTTCTTGTTTCTCTTTCTTTTTAATGACAACTTCTTTTTTTCTCTTAGTTTCAATATCAATGTTTGGTTTAAATTCAACTTTTATTTTCTTTGCTTGTTATTTTTTAATGATAATATATATGTACATGGGTTTGAAATGGAAGACAATAATCCTAGATGACATACTGGTGTGTTTCTCTGGTGGTTATGCTAATATGCTGAATGTTATAAATGATAACAAGTTCTTAACCAATGCATAAAACTGTCTTTTTTGTGAAATGATTTAGTTCAAAATGAACTTTTAAACTATACAATGTATTAACCATGCAAAGGCTCTTATTTAGTCTGAAAGGCCATTTTATGAATATACATTTATGACCAAAAATTTCAAAGAGATGTGTAAGTACGATGGTGTTGTCAAACAATATAGGGTGATGATCCATTAATTAAATTTGTACTCTTGGATGCTTTAATGGCCACTTCATGCTTTAAAGACAAATTAAAGGTTCATGATAAAATGATATTAGGGTTTTCATCAAGGCATGTTGATTCAAGAATTGGTCTAATCATTTGAATTAAAATTCGAAACCCAATATAAGCAAGGGTCCAATCAAGGGATCGGGTTTGATTTTTTAATTGGATGTAAAATTCAAATTGCAATAGATAGAATAGGGCCGGTTAAAAGATCAAGGAAATAAACCTTTTTAAATATATAAAACAACTCGATCAACATAGTAGGGCCGATTTGGAAATCAACAGGGAGAAAATTCAGCAAGGGAGAAAATAAAAAGAAAAGCACCCAACTTACAAATTAAGTTTGATTAAAATCAAGAGTAATAAGGAAATTCAAATCAACAAAAGGCCCTGATTAAAATATTAGGCTTGATCAAGGGACCGACTTTATTAGGGACCTAACCTCCCTAACCCCTCACATAGGTAGAATAATATATTTTCCATATAATAAAGACCAATATTAATAAGGCCTAGTAATAAGGAATAATAAGTCAAATGTAAGAAGACCTAATAGAAGCTTCTGCTTTTAGAAGATATTCCTCTAGATTGTTCTTTTGATAGATAGATTTAGTATAAATAAGAGTCGAGGGTATGAGAAGTCTTGTCTTGAGAATTATTGTAATAGAGGTCTTCTCTGCTAGAGGTTGCGCCCCCCTCGAAGAGGCAAGTGAACATGGTTTCCTATCAATAAAGGTATTATTTTGTTGTTGTAGTTTCATCTATTGTGTTGTTCCATTGTTATTCTCTACAATATTTCCATTTTCAACTATTATAATAGATATGGTACCTTACAAGTGGTATCAAACCACTTTCCTTGGCAGAAAATTGTGGGTTATTTTTTTCCAGGCTAGAGACGCATTTCGATGTCTTAAAGCTACAAAGATATGTCGTTCAACACATAAATCCACGGCCAGGGAAGCATACATGCGACAAATACAAGTGGTACTTAAGCCCACATTGTTGGCCACCCTTGTAAGCCTTGTTGGTGTTATCACTAAAATTTCATCCGTAACATTGTATGCAAATGGTTATAGAAATACAACACTGCCAAACACTTATTAGTTCACTTGTAGCAACAAAAATACATTTCCAAGAGGCAAAAACTATACAACTAGCAAAAAAATTGGCATGTGCTGAATCACTAAAGGAAGCCCGCGGGCCAAAGAAGCCTGTAGAGCGCACAATGCGCCATATGCACGATTGTGTACGAGAAAAGTCACGCACTCCTATGAATAGCGCATTTATGGTTCTTGTCGCCCCCTCACCGACTTATGGACCAACTCCCAACTTGATTTGACCCTTAGATCTGAGCTGAATCCGAATGGGGGGCTGGTCAAGGACCAAAGGGTGCCCTAAAGGTCCCCTTGTTCACACTAAGAACCATATGGATATTGCCTCAAATACATGTTATAAATGGAGGCCATGGGTTCACCAAGAATTTAAGAATCTCATAGTATTGTTATGTTGCCTCAATCCTCCTTCAAGAATCCTATTTTCTTCTTGGAGCATTCTAGCAACATTCCAATAAGCTATTCCACTCACCTCTTGAGGGAATAGGCTTGGATTTCTTCACCATTTTCTCTCTTTTTTATCATTGTAAGAAGAGCTCTCCAATAGGGAACTCAAGAGCCCTCCCAAGGAGGAAGAGGGGATCCATAAGTCCTTCTTTCTCTACAACGTTTTGCCAACTAATATAATTATCCATTGGTGGCATAATCTTGGTCATTTGGTTGATTGATTTTGGTTCAAAGTTTCTTATGCATTCTAGTGTTATTTCCTTAGTTGTTTTTAGTTTATTTGATTATTTCTTTCATGTGCTTGGATTATCCAACTCATGCACTAACCTATGTCTTGACTAGCAGGCCCAACTAGACTTGTAGGTGCCCTTGTTTTTCTCACCCAAGTGACGAAACAGAAACAACAGATTGACAACCATACCAGGGATAAGGTATCAATTTCCTCCCTATTTGGGCTTTTAGAGCACTTCTTTTTGACCCATTTTCCTTGCAAGAATCATAACCAACCTAGCCTTACCTGTCAAGAGCTAAGTTTGGAGCTAGAGGAGGAGAATTCCACTCAAAATCCCTGATCCAGATTATTTTCGGCACGAAATGAGAGCGGAGATATAATAAAGAAATGCACAGAGATATCACAGATATTCAATAATATAACAGAAATATATTAGAGATGCAACCATAAACATAGATATACAGTAATACATGATTTCTATTAATCAGAGAAATGTACAGAGACTGTAAAAATACAGAGTGAAAGACTCGCTAGAATGGTGGCAGCTTATCTCTGAGAAGAGATGCGACGGCTACTCGCATTCGCAAGAAGATGATTACAATGAGGCTCAGAAGGCCTTTTTACAATAGACGGGAATGCCAAAATTCCTTTACATCCAAAAACCTAACCCTAGGAGATGAAGCGCCAAAAGTCATGTGGGCCCCGTTTGGTTAAGTTGGTGCATCAACTTCCCGGGGTCGTAACTTTTGCATACGATCTCCGTTTTAGGCGTATGATAGCTCACTGGAAAGGTATCATCGAGGAGATTCATTTTGGGGGCTCAATCATGCCTTAGGCTATCATTGAGAACCTCTATCTCGAAAAAACTTCATTTAGGCCCTCAAAATGGCCCCGGAAGTTAAAACCTGC
>ML789363.1:310149-320299 GCA_009831015.1 Picea engelmannii
CCTTATTCCAAAATTCATCCTTGTTGGCTTCTTCAAAACAGTTTGGTTCAATTGTAGATAAGAGTGCTAGGTGTGTTTGTTCTGGTGAATGGATTTTTCTTCTAGTCTCAACTCTTGCATCTTTGTTTCCAATAATATGATCTAAAGGATGATTCTTCTGTACTCGTTTGCTAGGTTTCTTTGGAGATACTTGTTGAACTTGCTCTTATGCTTCTGTCAGATTCTCTTCATCTTCATCTTTCTCTTTTACTTCTTTTTCATATTCTTCTTCGAAAAGTTGTCCCATTGATTTGTTTTCTTCTTCCTTTGATTTTGGTCTGCTTGTTTCATCAATTGTTACATTGATGATTTCAACAATTTTGTTTAATCTTATATTGTAACACTTGTATGTTTTCCTTGTACTTGAATAACCAACAAGTATTCATTTGTCCACGTGAGATTCAAACTTTCTCATTCTTCCATCTTCTCTTTTGAAGTAGCATTTGCTTCCAAAAACTCTGAAGTGCTTCACATTTGCTGGTCTTCCTTTCCATAGCTCATAGGGAGTTTTATCAATGTTGTTTATGAGCATTACTATGTTTTGAATGTGAACTGTTGTATGCACTGCCTGTGTCCAAAAAATATCTATCAACTTTGAATCCATTATCATTGTTCGAGACATTTCTTGTATTGTCCTGTTCTTTCTTTCAACAACTCCATTCTATTGAGGTGTCCTAGCGATGAAGAATTGTTTTTTTATTCTATGATTGCTGCAGTAGTCCATAAGTTCATTTGAGGTGAATTCTCCTCCATTATCCGATCTTAAGCATTTGATTATTGAATCCATCTCATTTTCAACCATTTCCTTTTAGATCTTGAAGTTTTCAAAAGCTTCTGACTTGTTCTTGAGAAAGCAAACTACAGTCATTCTTGTATAATCATCAACTAATAACATAAACTATCTCTCACCTTTTAAGCCTTTTGTTGTAGTTGGTCCAACTAGATCAGTATGCACAATTTCCAGTGCTTTTGTTGTTGAATATTCCTTTGATTTGAACCCGGTATTTGTTTTCTTTCCTTGTTGGCAATGTTTGCATAAAGTGTTGGTTGGTTTCGTGTTCTGCTTGTAGTTTCTTGCTTTTCTTCTTTTCTCTTCTGATAACTTCTATGGAACTCATTAATTCTTCTCAGAAGTCAACTTCTTCCTCTTCAATTTCTTCTTCATATGCTTCTTCATATTCTTTTTCGGAGTCTTTTTTATCAGAGTCTTCTACTTCCATGAATAGAACTCTCCCTGTTTCACTGTCACTGACTTCATCTTCATATGATGATGAGATGTCTTCTTTGGTGCAAAAGATTTTCTTGAAAACTTTCTTTGTAGTTCTTTTACCTTTATATGTTTGTCTTCCTTTTGAGTAACCTTCATCATTTCTCATTTTCTTATGAGGACATTTGTTACCAAAATGACCAATACCATCACAATTAAAACAAATTAAACGAAGCTTACGTCTATACCTATTGTTGGTTCCCTTGTTCAATCTTTTGACGAAGTTGGCCACTTCTTCATCATCTTCCGAGACGTCATTGTTGCTGCTATATTCTTCTTGTTCCTTTTTCTTTTGCTTTGATCTTTTGGATGCTTTGAAGGCTTCTTCTTTTACATCTGGATTTTCCTGTTCAGTTCTCATCTCATATGCTATGAAGATTCCATGCAGTTCGTCCATGCTTGTTGAGTTTAGATCTGATCTTTCTTCTAGTGTTGATATCTTAGGGTTGAATCTCATAGGAAGATATCTTAGTACCTTTTGAACAATTACAGATTCTTCGATTTCTTCTCCCAATCCTATGATTGCATTCACTGTTTCATCGACTCATAAGAAGTAGGTTGTGATATCTTTATCTTCCTTCATTTTTAGTTGTTCGAACTGACCTCTGTAAGTTTGAAGCTTTGCTGCTTTGAATTTTGAATCTCCTTCATAAATATTTCAAATCTTGTCCCAAATCTCTTTAGCATATTTATAATGTGCAACTTTGGTGAATACTGTATCACTGAGACCATTCAAAAGTGCATTTTTGGCTTTGGAATTATTCTCACCGAGTTTCACTGTTGTCATTTGTTGGTGGAACTATTGGTGTTGTGTATCCATCTACAATTGATTTCCAAACTTGAAATCCCTGTGCCTGTATATATGTCTTCATCCTTTTGCTCCAAAAATCATACTTATGTCCATCAAACTGTGGTATTCCATTTTTATACAAGTTGGTACTCTCCATGATCTCCCTTTTAATGGTTAAACTGATTTCTGAAGGAACCTACTTTGATACCAATTGTTGGATTAATGAGAGGGGGGGTGAATCAGTAATAGCATAATTATAATCATTTTTCTTCAAATGTTATATCAATGTAGAATTATTATCCAATAATGAGCAGTAAGAAATAAAAAATCACACACATACACAGTACACCAATGTTTTACGTGGAAACCCAAATCGGGAGAAAACCACAGAATGATTTTTCTTATATGTCTTGAAGAATTACATTCATTGGAAGCACCAACTTCCTTTGTTTTCTAGCTACAATTGGAAGGAGGCTCCAACCCCCTAGTTTCTCAGGCTACAACCTGAGGGAAGCTCCAAATCCCTAATTCTCTGGCTACAACCATAAGGAGGATACAACCCCTTATGTTCTCTAGCTACAATCAGAAGGTGGCTAAAACCACCTGTCCTTGCCCCGTCTTGCCACCCTGAAGTAGAAGTAGAATGATGGAATCACTGACCCACTATCACTGTGAGATATACCACTGTAAACATGTACCAATAAATCTATACCATGCATCAACCATGCATCAACCTGTACGTCAACCTGTAATCAACCTATACCATAAACAAGTGCATCAACCATGCACCAACCTGTAATCAACATGTACCATAAACAAGTGCATCCAAGCATGTACCAAGTATGTACCAATCATGTGTCAACTAGTCATCAATATGTACCAACATCATCAAATATACACCTCATGTATGTGCCAACTCATCAACTACTTGTTTCAACCATGTACTCAACATGTACCTCAACCAAAATCCCTCATCAATTTCATCATACAAATCTAATTTGTAGCTTTGTAATAGACTTTTTGTATATGATCACATTCCTGCAAACCTTCCCTAACTTTAACAACAAGAGACTAGCATTTTCATCACATTTTTCTTTAGTCTCACATGCCTAGTTTTGGATTAGTCAACAACCCTAACTTGAAGTAATCATAAATTTGAACTTGTAATGTATAAAAATATGAAACTGATACACAATGTTATTCAATGTGTTTTATGAAATTCCTCCAAGTTTCACTACTTTCAACCTCTCATAAAAGGAGTTATAGAAAAATGGCATACCTTGTTGAATTATGGCTTATTCTAGAGAGCGACCTTGTAGAGCATGCCCCGCACGAAATATTCGTTGAATTGATCTAAAACTGTTACACAACATACCAAAGACTGTAACCTAACCAACACATTGTGTCTCATGGAATTTGGATCTGTTATGAATAATTTATGATGTTTTTACCCGAAACACATGTTTTTTACTAGTCTCAGGACTAGCCACAAACCCTATTTTCCACGGAGTGTAACTCCCAAAATACAACGACCCACAAGCTAAATTTTTTACCACAGATACTCGAATATTTTTTTCAATGTCATAGTAATTTCATGGTCTGAATCATTATAGAAAATTTTTTATAGAGAAAATGGTGAGATGACTTGTAAATAACATACCTTAGAAAACACCATCAAAAGAATTTATCCTTCCTTTCATTTCGGCCTTCTTTTCTTCACCTTCCCTCAAAATTTCAGCTTGGATATCCTTGGTTACCTCAGACACCTAGAGATATTCAATATGCTCAAGTGTGATTAAAATGAGAGAGACTAGCCTCTTATTTATACTCTCCAAGTAGCTTCCTTAAAAACATCTTCTAGGTCACTTGGCCCACTTTCCTTATTTTAGGGTTAACCCACTTCTAATTTCTCCATTAAATTTATTATTGAAATAATTTATTTTGTATTCACTTTGAATTATAATACACTCATCACTTCACTTTATTATTTACCTTCTAAAATCCCTTAAACCACTTTGACTACTTTGACTTTTTGGGGCTTCTAGATGACATGTGAGGGTCCTCCAACTTCGTAAGGCCATAACTCTCAAACTGTGAGGAGTTATGTGACGTTCCACATACCACCAGAAATGGAATGACATTTAATATCCATATAGAATAATATTACCTTCAAATATAGCAAAACTCATATCGTTATCCATCAAACAAACTTGGGTCCATTACCCAAACCTGGGTTCTCCAACTTCACATGCTCATAACTCTCTAACCATGAGGTGTTATGTGACGTTATACATACCACCGGAAATGGAATGACAAGCACAACCCATCTAGGATAGTTTCCCTGACAAATTCATTGTCCTTCATCTCATTATTCCACAATTAAGCATGGGTTCTCTTACTCCACAAAGCGTCTTCCCGTGAGGGATTTCACCATAAGGGGACCACTTTGGAGTTAATCCATATTTACTTCTTATCAACCATGAAAAAACAATAATAATTCATATTTACATCAAACAATTTTGGGTCCATTACCCAAACCTTTGTGCTACGAGGCTTCCTTCAAGGGTTGACATCAATGACAACCAACCTTAATCAACACTTTTGTGGCAATAATGACGAAAATTCTGACTAGGTTAAACTAACCTATTCATCGATATTTAGACGAACTTTAGTGGAAATATCGACGAAAATCCTGCCCTATTTAAAAAAAAGATGATACTAATGGAAACGTGGAAAAATTTCGTGGAATAATTCGCCCATATGTAGTAGTGAGGGTATTGATTATGTTACATCTTGTCAATGTTCTTCATCTTAAGCATCTTCTAAGGATTCTACCCCACCCCCTTCTTGTCCATCTATGGCTCCTTCACCCCATCCCCCTCCTTATCCACCTCTACATATCCTCCCCCTCCTCCACCTCCACCATCTCCTCTCCATCCTCCTTCTCCACCTACGTTATTAGTTGGATCACCTATTTATTGACCTACTTCTCCATCCACATCGATATTTACACCATCGATCGATCCAACACTTAGCCCACCCACTACATTGGTTTTGATCCTAAAATCGATATGGTATGGTCCTATCGAGTGATATATATGCTACTACATATATACATCAAACTATAATTGATTTCTTATCTTTTGAAGGTACTAATGCCTCTAGGTCTAGTGGAAAACCTAGCAATAGTTAACATGTATATTGATTACTATGATGTATATTATTTGACATGTATATTTGATTTGAGATGTTTATTTGAAATATACATTGGTTTTTCTATTATCGTTTATGTTTGCAAATATCATGTTGATGTTGTTTGATTTATAAAATGTATTGTGTATGTTTAAGTTTATTGATGATTTCTTTGTTCTTAAATTAAATTTGAGATGTCATATAATGCTTAATTCTAATTATATGAAATCATTTAATTTGGATTGTGATTGCAAAAAGTTATCGTTATTCAATGCCAAATAATGTTTAACTCTTTTTTCAAGATGAATTCTTGGTTGTCCAAGAAGTTATGATATTTGATTAAACCTTTCTTTTTATAATTGTTTTCGTGAAAAAAAAACATAATTTCATTCTTAGACGCCTTTCAACATTTCATAAATCCTTGCATGGAATCCAAACATATCCAACTTTGAACAAAATCATTGTCAATACAACCCTTCATATCCCCTCTACAACTCACATAATACTAAAAAAACATTCGAAAGGAACAAAAAGGTTCCAATCATTTTGTCCCAAACTTTCCCAAACATAATATTTGATAACATAAACCACATTATACTTCAAAAATACATGTACAAACTATCTACCTATGAGAACACAATGCAAAATAATCATATTGTCTCTACCTTTTAGACGGATCTCATAAAAACAAATTTCTTCATATTCAATGGAATGGCCCTCCACTTCCTTTTAGAAATGCCATCATCCTCTAGCTAGTTGTAATCCATCCTTGGATAACCTCTTTTCCAACCCATTTCTCTCCCTGTATTCATTATGGAAAGAAACATTGTTAAAAGTAACCATAAAAATATGAATATCCTCTAGATGGGTCTCAAAGTGAAAATTTCCAAAGAATTTTTCCCTTGCATCCGATTTATCACCATAAACAAATCACCAAATATTTGGATTTTGTAGCACCCTTTTTGGATGCAAGGATAAGGGTTATATTTAGGGCCATTATTTCTACAAAATTGTTTATCTTTCTGCCCTTGTCTGGGCCTACTTTAAATTTTAATTTGTGTGAGTCCATTAAGTAAATTACACCACCTGCTCCACTGAATTGATAATCATGTTGAGATGCTCCATCAAAATAGATCCAAGCTACTAATTTGTCACTTACTTCAAGTTTTGTTTGTATTTAGGAATTTTTGTTTTTGCATTATTTAAAAACATTTAATATACTTAAGTGTGCACAGTGGATTGTTGGAACATATTTGTCTTCAAATAAACTTGCATTTCTCGCAAGCCACACTCCCCAAGCTATAATAAGTGGCAAAGCTTTCAAATTTTTAACAACCATGTTCCCACACTTTATCTGTTTAAAGTTTCCTCAACTAATGGACCTCTCCAAACATATTTAAGTCCTATAATGATTTCCACTTCTTTCCAAACTTGAACGCTATAAGAACAATATAGAATCAAATGTTGGTTAGTCTCTTCAAATTATTTTCACAATTAGGAACCTTGCAAAAATTTTCTTTCCTAACTTATATCCCATGTTAAAATCCTATTATTGAAATCCAACCACACAAAAATATAGGATTTTAGAGGACACTTGAATTTCCATATAGAATTCCACCACCAATCATTATTAACCATTCCTTGATATTCACATAATGCCTTGTAACCTACCTTTGGTGTTTAAATACCCCTGGTTAGGTTCTAAAACTAGACAAATTCATCTTCCACATCCTTAATTCTAAGATAAAATGATATTATACTTGTTATAAATGCATCCCATTCTAAATCTTCATGAACCATAATCCCAATCATACATGCATTTTTCCATTTGTCTCCAAAAATAATAAGGTCTAGATCAACTACCCGACAGAGTTCGCAAAACCCTTTCTCATGTAGAATTTGTATTAAATTTATAGACAATCTAAAGTTTAAATCACAAACAACCCAGGGTTCCTCTCCCAAACTCACTCTAGTCTCTTTTCCCACCCTCCATTCTAACCATCTCCCAATCAAAGGAAAAGCTAAAACAACATCATTCCATATTATTGAGACATTATGAAATGATTTTGTTGGCCTTCTTATCCATTAGTCAACTGTGTCTAGCTCAATGTACTTTTGAGAAACCACTTTAGTCCAAATACCTTTCCCTAAGCTAAGCCTCCACACAAACTTTTCTGCCAAAGCCTTTGCAAATTGGTTAAAATATTTCAACCCCCATCCACCCATCTCTTTTGGAAGTGCAATTCTCTTCCTTTTAAGAAAAGGTAAATCGCTTTTTTATTTTACTCTTGACCAAAAACACCTAAAGCTAAGTTTCCTTATTTCTCTATCACACATTTTGGAATGAAAGAAAGTTACATACAATATACAAGAATAACTTCTATAATAGATTTGATTTGTACCAGCCTCCCTCTTTGTGATAACCATCTATTATACCAAGCTTTTATCCTTTTCTCCATGTTTGAAATTAACTAGTCCCAATCATTTTTTATATAATCATTTTGTTTAATATAAAAACCTAAATAATTCAATCCTCTCAGTAGGTCAACCTATTGATAATGAAAAATCCATGACATGTATCTTATATCATCCTCACTTACCCCTATGTAAGACATTGTTGACTTACCAAAATTTATCGTCATTCCTATTGCAGTACAATACAAATCAATTATCTCCTTTAGATTCTATGCATCTCTTCGAGAACCATCACAAAACAACAATATATCATCTACAAAAAATGAGAGAAATATAAAGAACTCTGCAAATTAATTCTCTTGAAAGACCTAGTTCTCTTAGTTTACAACGATGCTCTACTCAAAACTTCTACCACAATGAGAAAAATCATTGGAGATAAAAGACACCACTACCTTAATCCCCTACGTAGCCTAACAAAATGGAGGCAAAACAATTAATCAAGACTAAGAAGGTCATAGTAGTCACACAACTCATAACCCAATTAAACAAAGAAAAACTAAACCTCAAGTGAACTAACATTAGTCTTAAGTAAAGCCAACTTGTCCTATTATAATCCTTCAAGAAATACAATTTCACCACCATAGTTTGAAGTCTCCTTGTTTTTATCATATGGAGCCTCCTATATATTCCCAATTACTTAATGTATATGCCTCCCTCAAGGAAAGCAAGTTTCCCACTTGAAATTGAATCAAATAAAAATATTTTTACTTTCCTTGCTATAATATTTACTACAATTTTATAGATGCAATTACATAAAGAAATGGGTTCGAATTACTCAAAATGGGAAGGATTTGTCTAATTTTGGAATGATTCTAATAAAGGTGGAATTCAAGGATGCAAGCGTCTTTCCAGAAGATCTATAATCCTCGGTAACCCTCAACAAATCATCCTCAATTTCCTCATAACCCTAAGAAAAAATCGATATGTTATCCATCAAGACCCAAGCTTTTATATTTTGGAAAGAATGTGACACTTCTTGAAGCTCATCCTTTGATGCTTCCTCCAACAACCTCACATTGTCTTTATCATTCAAAAGACTCAGAAAAAATGTTTCCATCTTTACTACCTCAACTATAGTCACATGACTCTCCTCATAGATTTCACTGAAGTGTTCCACTCCTATTCATGTTATATCCTCAAAACTAGATACCATACACCCATCATTTATTGGGACCTTCTAGATAGTGTTTACATTTCTCCTATGATTGAAAACCTAATGGAAAACTTTGTGTTTTCATTCCTTTTGGAGAGCTAAAGGGATCTTCTCTCAAGTCTCCATGTTGCCTCCTTATCAACCAAAATATTCCTTTTCCTTTGTTCTAGATATTTCACCTTATTCTTATACTCATTTGGATTATCCATCATTATTTTGAAGATACAACTCCAATTTATCTTCAACTAAAACAATATCCTTCTCATCTTTATACTTCTTCTCATGAGCCCATGACAATGTTTCTTTCTTAACCTTTTTTAAGTTAGAATCAAACTGGAGGGTTGTAGATTCCCCGAACGACCCATCAAAAGGAACCCATTGATATTTGATCATTCTAACAAAATCCTCCTCTTATATCCAATTGGGATTGAATTTGAAAGAATTAGGAGGTTTACTTCTTACTAGTGCCAATTTCAATAAGACTGGAAAATGATCATATTATCCTCCAAAATAAATCCACTATCTCACCTTTAGCTTGATCATTGATAATTGACTTCAACACAAGAAACCTCTCTAACCTTTTGGAAATTATTTCTTCCCCCATCCTCATATTACACCAAGTCATCCTTAATTTTATAGGTTCAATGCCATAAAGTACAACCTCTTCTAATCGCTTAAGAAGAAATCAATTAAAGTGTCAGCCTAGGTTGTAGGTCCCTAAACTTCTAATCCAACGATCCTAAAGTCAATATGGTAGGGTCCTATCGAGTGATATATATGCTACTACATATATACATCAAACTATCATTGATTTCTTATCTTTTGAAGGTACTAATGCCTCTAGGTCTGGTGGCAAACCTAGAAATAGTTAACATATATATTGATTACTATGACGTATATTATTTGACATGTATATTTGACTTGAGATGTTTATTTGAAATATACATTGGTTTTTCTATTATCGTTTATGTTTGCAAATATCATATTGATGTTGTTTGATTTATAAAATGTATAGTGTATGTTAACAATTAAGTTTATTGATGATTTATTTGTTCTTAATTAAATTTGAGATGTCATTAATGCTTAATTCTAATTATATGAAATCATTTAATTTGGATTGTGATTGCAAAAAATTATCATTCATTTCATGCCATATAATGTTTAACTATATATATATATATATATCAAATCGTGCAATCATTGATTGTATCATTTAATTAATCAAGTTTGTAAA
>ML789363.1:322416-378237 GCA_009831015.1 Picea engelmannii
ACACACACACACACACACACACACACACACACACACACACACACACACACACACACACAAAACTTATTATTGATATTGATAAAATTAAAATAATGATAGTTAAATCTAACAAATTAATTTGGATTGTGATTGCAAAAACTTATCCTTATTGAATGCCAAATAATGTTTAGCTCTTTTTTCAAGATGAATTCTTGGTTGTCCAAGAAGTTATGATATTTGCTTAAACCTTTCTTTTTATAATCATTTTCGTGAAAAAAAACAGAATTTCATTCTTAGACGCCTTTCAACATTTCATAACTCCTTGCATGGAATCCAAACATATCCAAATTTGAACAAAATCATTGTCAATAAAACCCTTCATAGCCCCTCTACAACTCACATAATACTAAAAACACATTCGAAAGGAACAAAAAGGTTCCAATCATTTTGTCCCAAACTTTCCCAAACATAATATTTGATAACATAAACCATATTATAGTTAAAAAATACATGTACAAACTATCTACCTATGAGAACAAAGTGCAAAATAAACATATCGTCTCTCCCTCTTAGACGGATCTCATACAAACAAATTTCTTCATATTCAATGGAATGACCCCTCCACTTCCTTTTAGACATGCCTTTTTCCTCTAGCCAGTTGTAATCCATCCTTGGATAACCTCTTTGCCAACCCATTTCTCTCCCTATATTCATTATGGAAAGAAACATTGTTAAAAGTAACCATACAAATCTGAATATCCTCTAGATGCGTCTCAAAGTGAAAATTTCCAAATAATTTTTCCCTTGCATCCGATTTATCACCATAAACAAATCACCAAATATTTGGATTTTGTAGCACCCTTTTTGGCTGCAAGGATAAGAGTTATATTTAGGGCCATTATTTCTAAAAAATTGTTTATCTTTGTGCCCTTGTCTAGGCCTACTTTAAATTTTAAGTTGTGTGAGTCCATTAAGTAAATTACACCACATGCTCCACTGAATTGATAATAATGTTGAGATGCTCCATCAAAATAAGTCTAGGCTCCTAATTTGTCACTTTCTTCAAGTTTTGTTTGTCTTTAGGGATTTTCGTTTTTGCATTATTTAAAAAAAATTAATATACTTAAACCACATGTGCATAGTGGATTGTTGGAACATATTTGTCTTCAAATAAACTTGCATTTCTCACAAGCCACACTCCCCAAGCTATAATAATGGCCAAAGCTTTCAATTTTTTAACAACCATGTTCCCACACTTTATCTGTTTAAACTTTCCTCAACTAATGGACCTCTCCAAACATCTTTAAGTGGTATAATGATTTCCACTTCTTTCCAAACTTGAACGGTATAAGAACAATATAGAATCAAATGTTGGTTAGTCTCTTCAAATTATTTGCACAAGGAACCTTGCAAAATATTTCTTTCCTAACTTATATCCCATGTTAAAACCCTATTATTGAAATCCAACCACACAAAAATACATGATTTTAGAGGACACTTGAATTTCCACATAGAATTACACCACCAATCATGATTAACCATTCCTTGATATTCACATAATGACTTGTAGCCTACCTTTGGTGTTTAAATACCCCTGGTTAGGTTCTTCAACTAGACAAATTCATCTTCCACATCCTTAATTCTAAGATAAAATGATATTAGACTTGTTATAAATGCATCCCATTCTAAATCTTCATGACCCATAATCCCAATCATACATGCATTTTTCCATTTGTCTCCAAAAATAATAAGGTCTAGAACAACCACCCAAAAAAGTTCACAAAACCCTTTCTCATGTAGAATTTGTATTAAATTTATAGACAATCTAAAGTTTAAATCACAAACAACCCAGGGATCCTCTACCAACCTCACTCTAGTCTCTTTTCCCACCCTCCATTCTAACCATCTCGCAATCAAAGGAAAAGCTAAAACAACATCATTCCATATTATTGAGACATTATGAAATGATTTTGTAGGCCTTCTTATCCAATAGTTAACTGTGTCTAGCTCAATGTACTTTTGAGAAACCACTTTACTCCAAAGACATTTCCCTAAGCTAAGCCTCCATACACACTTTTCTGCCAAAGCTTTTGCAAATTGGTGAAAATATTTCAACCCCCATCCACCCATCTCTTTGGGAAGTGCAATTCTCTTCCTTTTAAGCAAAGGTAAATCACTTTTTTTATTTTACTCTTGACCAAAAACACCTAAAGCTAAGTTTCCTTATTTATTTATCACACATTTTGGAATGAAATAAAGTTACATACAATATATAGGAATAACTTCTATAGTAGATTTGATTTGTACCAGCCTCCCTCCTTGTGACAACCATCTATTATACCAAGCTTTTATCCTTTTCTCTATGTTTGAAATTAACTAGTCCCATTCATTTTTTATATGATCATTTTGTTTAATATAAAAACCTAAATAATTCAATCCTCTCAATAGGTCAACCTATTGATAAGGAAAAATCCATGACAAGTATCTTATATCATCCTCACTTACCCCTATGTAAGACATTGTTGACTTACCAAAATTTATCATCATTCTTATTGCAGTACAATACAAATCAATTATCTCCTTTAGCTTCTATGCATCTCTTCGAGAACCATCACAAAACAACAATATATCATCTACAAACAAAAAATGAGAGAAATATAAAGAACTCTGCAAATTAATTCTCTTGAAAGACCTAGTTCTCTTAGCTTACAATGATGCTCTACTCAAAACTTCTACCACAATGAGAAAAATCATTGGAGATAAAAGACACCACTGCGTTAATCCCCTACGTATCCTAACAAAATGGAGCCAAAACAATTAATCAAGACTAAGAAGGTCATAGTAGTCACACAACTCATAACCCAATTAAAAAAAGAAAAACTAAACCTCAAGTGAACTAATATTAATCTTAAGTAAAGCCAACTTGTCCTATCATAATCCTTCAAGAAATACAATTTCACCACCATCGTTTGAAGTCTCCTTGTTTTTATCATATGGAGCCCTCCTATATATCCCCAATTACTTAATGTATATGCCTCCCTCAAGGAAAGCAAGTTGCCCACTTGAAATCGAATCAAATAAAAATATTTTTACTTTCCTTGCTATAATATTTACTACAATTTTATAGATGCAATTACATAAAGAAATGGGTTCGAATTTCTGAAAATGGGAAGGATTTGTCTAATTTTGGAATGATTGTAATAAAGGTGGAATTTAAGGATGCAAGGGTCTTTCCAGAAGATCTAGAATCCTCGGTAACCCTCAACAAATCATCCTCAATTTCCTCATAAAACCCTAAGAAAAATTTGATTTGCTATCCATCAAGACCCAAGCTTTTATATTTTGGAAAGAATGTGACACCTCTTGAAGCTCATCCTTTGATGTTTCCTCCAACAACCTCACATTTTCTTTATCATTCAAAAGACTCAGAAAAAATGTTTCCATCTTTACTACCTCAACTATAGTCACATGAATCTCCTCATAGATTTCACTGAAGTGTTCCACTCCTATTCATGTTATATCCTCAAAACTAGATACCATACACCCATCATTTCTTGGGACCTTCTAGATAGTGTTTACATTTCTCCTATGATTGAAAACCTAATGGAAAACTTTATGTTTTCATTCCTTTTGGAGAGCCAAAGGGATCTTCTCTCAAGTCTCCATGTTACCTCCTTATCAAGAAAAATATTCCTTTTCCTTTGTTCTAGATATTTCACCTTATTCTTATACTCATTTGGATTATCCAACATTATTTTGAAGATACAACTTCTCCAATTTAGCTTCAACTAAAACAATCTCCTTCTCATCTTTATACTTCTTCTCATGAGCCCATGACATTGTTTCTTTCTTGACATTTTTTAAGTTAGAATCAAACTTGAAGGTTGTAGATTCCCTGAACGACCCATCCAAAGGAACCCATTGATATTTGATCATTCTAACAAAATCCTCCTCTTATATCCAATTGGGATTGAATTTGAAAGAATTAGGAGGTTTCCTTCTTATTAGTGCCAATTTCAATAAGCCTGGAAAATGATCATATTATCCTCCAAAATAAATCCACTATCTCACCTTTAGCTTGATCATTGATAATTGACTTCGACACAAGAAACCTCTCTAACCATTTTGCAATTATTTCCTCCCCCATCATCATATTACACCAAGTCATCCTTAATTTTACAAGTTCAATGTCATAAAGTACAACCTCTTCTAATCGCTTAAGAAGTAATCAATTAAAGTGTCAACCTAAGTTGTAGGTCCCTAAACTTCTAATCCACTGATCCAACACTTATCCCACCCACTACATTGGTTTTGATCCTAAAGTCGATATGGTATGGTCCTATCGAGTGATATATATGCTACTACATATATACATCAAACTATCATTGATTTATTATATTTTGAAGGTACTAATTCCTCTAGGTCTGGTGGAAAACCTAGCAATAGTTAACATGTATATTGATTACTATGATGTGTATTATTTGACATGTACATTTGACTTGAGATGTTTATTTGAAATATACATTGGTTTTTCTATTATCGTTTATGTTTGCAAATATCATTTTGATGTTGTTTGATTTATAAAATGTATTGTGTATGTTAACAATTAAGTTTATTGATGATTTCATTGTTCTTAAATTAAATTTGAGATGTCATATAATGCTTAATTCTAATTATCTGAAATCATTTAATTTGGATTGTGATTGCAAAAAATTATCATTCATTTCATGCCATATAATGTTTAACTAGTTTTCAAGGTGAACTCTTTGTTGTCCAATAAGATACAATATGATCATTAAACATGTTTAAAAACTTGATTAATTAATTGATACAATCAATGATTTCACGATTTGATATATATATATATATATATATATATATATATATATATATATATATATATATATATCTTTTTTCAAGATGAATTATTGGTTGTCCAAGAAGTTATGATATTTGATTAAACCTTTCTTTTTATAATTGTTTTCATGAAAAAAAACATAATTTCATTCTTTGACGCCTTTCAACATTTCATAACTCCTTGCATGGAATCCAAACATATCCAACTTTGAACAAAATCATTGTCAATACAACCCTTCATAGCCCCTCTACAACTCACATAATACTAAAAAAACATTCGAAAGGAACAAAAAGGTCCCAATCATTTTGTCCCAAACATAATATTTGATAACATAAACCATATTATAGTTCAAAAATACATGTACAAACTATATACCTATGAGAACACAGTGCAAAATAAACATATCGTCTTTCCCTTTTAGATGGATCTCATAAAAACAAATTTCTTCATATTCAATGGAATGACCCCTCCACTTCCTTTTAGACATGCCATCTTCCTCTAGCCAATTGTAATCCATCCTTGGATAACCTCTTTCCCAACCCATTTCTCTCCATGTATTCATTATGGAAAGAAACATTGTTAAAAGTAACCATAAAAATCTGAATATCCTCTAGATGGGTCTCAAAGTGAAAATTTCCAAATAATTTTTCCCTTGCATCTGATTTATCACCATAAACAAATCACCAAATATTTGGATTTTGTAGCACCCTTTTTGGCTGCAAGGATAAGAGTTAGATTTAGGGCCTTTATTTCTACAAAATTGTTTATCGTTGTGCCTTGGTCCCGGCCTACTTTAAATTTTAAGTTGTGTGAGTCGATTAAGTAAATTACACCACCTGCTCCACTGAATTGATAATCATGTTGAGATGCCCTATCAAAATAAGTCCAGGCTCCTGATTTGTCACTTACTTCAAGTTTTGTTTGTCCTTAGGGATTTTCATTTTTGCATTATATAAAAAAAATTAATATACTTAAAGCATGTGTGCACAGTGGATTGTTGGAACATATTTGTCTTCAAATAAACTTGTATTTCTCGCAAGCCACACTCCCCAAGTTATAATAAGTGGCAAAGCTTTCAAATTTTTAACAACCACGTTCCCACACTTTATCTGTTTAAAGTTTCCTCAACTAATGGACCTCTCCAAACATATTTAAGTCCTATAATGATTTCCACTTCTTTCCAAACTTGAACGGTATAAGAACAATATAGAATCAAATTTTGGTTAGTCTCTTCAAATTATTTGCACAATTAGGAACCTTGCAAAAATTTTCTTTCCAAACTTATATCCCATGTTAAAACCCTATTATTGAAATCCAACCACACAAAAATACAGGATTTTAGAGGACACTTTAATTTCCATATAAAATTCCACCACCAATCATGATTAACCATTCCTTGATATTCACATAATGCCTTGTAACCTACCTTTGGTGTTTAAATACCCCTGGTTAGGTTCTTCAACTAGACAAATTCATCTTCCACATCCTTAATTCTAAGATAAAATGATATTAGACTTGTTATAAATGCATCCCATTCTAAAGCTTCATGAACCATAATCCCAATCATACATGCATTTTTCCATTTGTCTCCAAAAATAATAAGGTCTAGATCAACCACCTGATAGAGTTCGCAAAACCCTTTCTCATGTAGAATTTGTATTAAATTTATAGACAATATAAAGTTTAAATAAAAAACAACCCAGGGATCCTCTCCCAACCTCACTCTAGTTTCTTTTCCCACCCTCCATTCTAACCATCTCCCAATCAAAGGAAAAGCTAAAACAACATCATTCCATATTATTGAGACATTATGAAATGATTTTGTAGGCCTTGTTATCCAATAGTCAACTGTGTCTAGCTCAATGTACTTTTGAGAAACCACTTTACTCCAAATACCTTTCCCTAAGATAATCCTCCACACACACTTTGCTGCCAAAGCCTTTGCAAATTGGTGAAAATATTTCGACCCCCATCCACCCATCTCTTTTGGAAGTTCAATTCTCTTCCTTTTAAGCAAAGGTAAATCGCTTTTTATTTTTACTCTTGACCAAAAACACCTAAAGCTAAGTTTCCTTATTTCTCTATCACACATTTTGGAATGAAATAAAGTTACATACAATATGTACATGAATAACTTATATAATAGATTTGATTTGTACCAGCCTCCCCCCTTGTGATAACCATCTATTATACCAATCTTTTATCCTTTTCTCCATGTTTGAAATTAACTAGTCCCAATCATTTTTTATATAATCATTTGGTTTAATATAAAAACCTAAATACTTCAATCCTCTTAGTAGGTCAACCTATTGATAAGGAAAAATCCATGACAGGTATCTTATATCATCCTCACTTACCCCTATGTAAGACATTGTTGAATTGCCAAAATTTATTGTCATTCCTATTGCAGTACAATACAAATCAATTATCTCCTTTAGCTTCTATGCATCTCTTCGAGAACCATCACAAAACAAAAATATATCATCTACAAACAAAAAATGAGAGAAATATAAAGAACTCTGCAAATTAATGCTCTTGAAAGACCTAGTTCTCTTAGCTTACAAATATGCTCTACTAAAAAATTCTACCACAATGAGAAAAATCAATTGAGATAAAAGACACCACTGCCTTAATCCCCTACGTAGCCTAACAAAATGGAGGCAAAACAATTAATCAATACTAAGAAGGTCATAGTAGTCACACAAACCCAATTAAAAAACAAAAACTAAACCTCAAGTGAACTAACATTAGTCTTAAGTAAAGCTAACTTGTCCTATCATAATCCTTCAAGAAATACAATTTCACGACCACCGTTTGAAGTTTCCTTGTTTTTATCATATGGAGCCCTCCTATATATCCCCAATTACTTAATGTATATGCCTCCCTCAAGGAAGGCAAGTTGCCCACCTGAAATCGAATCAAATAAAAATATTTTTACTTTCCTTTCCATAATATTTACTACAATTTTATAGATGCAATTACATAAAGAAATGGGTTCGAATTACTCAAAATGGGAAGGATTTGTCTAATTTTGGAATGATTCTAATAAAGGTGGAATTCAAGGATGCAAGCGTCTTTCCAGAAGATCTATAATCCTCGGTAACCCTCAACAAATCATCCTCAATTTCCTCATAACCCTAAGAAAAAATCGATATGTTATCCATCAAGACCCAAGCTTTTATATTTTGGAAAGAATGTGACACTTCTTGAAGCTCATCCTTTGATGCTTCCTCCAACAACCTCACATTGTCTTTATCATTCAAAAGACTCAGAAAAAATGTTTCCATCTTTACTACCTCAACTATAGTCACATGACTCTCCTCATAGATTTCACTGAAGTGTTCCACTCCTATTCATGTTATATCCTCAAAACTAGATACCATACACCCATCATTTATTGGGACCTTCTAGATAGTGTTTAAATTTCTCCTATGATTGAAAACCTAATGGAAAAATTTGTGTTTTCATTCCTTTTGGAGAGCCAAAGGGATCTTCTCTCAAGTCTCCATGTTGCCTCCTTATCAACCAAAATATTCCTTTTCCTTTGTTCTAGATATTTCACCTTATTCTTATACTCATTTGGATTATCCATCATTATTTTGAAGATACAACTCCAATTTAGCTTCAACTAAAACAATCTCCTTCTCATATTTATACTTCTTCTCATGAGCCCATGACATTGTTTCTTTCTTAACCTTTTTTAAGTTAGAATCAAACTGGAGAGTTGTATATTCCCTGAACGACCCATCAAAAGGAACCCATTGATATTTGATCATTCTAACAAAATCCTCCTCTTATATCCAATTGGGATTGAATTTGAAAGAATTAGGAGGTTTCCTTCTTACTAGTGCCAATTTCAATAAGACTGGAAAATGATCATATTATCCTCCAAAATAAATCCACTATCTCACCTTTAGTGATCCGGATTATTTTTAGCATGAAATCAGAGCGAGATATAATAAAGAAATGCAGAGAGATATCACATATATTCAATAATATAACATAAATGTATCATAGATGAAAGCATAAACACAGATATACAGTAATACATGATTTCTATTAATGAAAGAAATGTATAGAGACTGTAAAAATACAGAGTGAAAGACTCTCTAGAATGGTGGCAGCTTATCTTTGAGAAGAGATGTGACGGCTACTCGCATTCGCAAGAGGATGATTAAAATGAGGCTCTGAAGACCTTTTTACAATAAACAGGAATGCCAAAAACACTATACATCCAAAAACCTAACCCTAGGAGATGAAGCGCCAAAATTCATGTGGGCCCCGTTTGGGTAAGTCAGTACATCAACTTTTCGGGGTCGTAACTTTTGCATACGATCTCTGTTTTAGGTGTATGATAGCTCGTTGGAAAGGTATCATCGAGGAGATTCATTTTGGAGGCTCAATGATGCCTTTGGATATCATTGAGAACCTTGATCTTTAAAATCCTTCATTTAGGCCCTCAAAATGGCCCCATAAGTTAAAACCTACTAAAAATAGTAAATTGCCAAAATTGCCAAAAAACTCTTTTGAGCCAATCGGAAAAGGTGGGTGGCCATCGATATCCACCTAGATCAATCCCCCCTCCTTAGAAAGCAATGGTCTCCATTGCGTTGAGTTCCTAGGGGAGAGGGAAAATCATTTGTTGGATCTGCATCTTGGTGAGATGATTGTATTGTTGTAGATGTCGCGTTGCTTAGTTTGTGGAAGTATGTCATGAACCTGTTGAAGATGAGGTTGTTCAACAAGTCAAGCTACATGAGAGGAACGTGTGCAGAAGGAATATTTGTGCTTTTTTGCAACCTTGTCGACCTGCTTCTGTTGGATAGAAGGTGCAGGGGGTGAGGTTGTAGTGGTTGCAGTGTCCTTCTGTTCCCCTTTTGAACAAATTGTGAAGAAACTGAATTTTGCAGTATGAGATACTACCTTGCGACACTTTTTAGGTGGAAAAATAGTTGGAACTACCTCTGGTATTTTGTAGAGATGACCCCCCAAAGTAACAATGACACTATGGGGTCGATATTCATTCTCAACACAAAATAACAGAGATACAGTAAATCTGGTTTTCTATTCAATAACGAAATAAGCTGAAACTGTAAAATGTAGTGGAAACAAGCTTGTTGGAATGGCGACGGTTTATCTCTGAGAAGAGATGTGACAACAACGCGCATTAGCAAGAAGAAAATTACAATGAGGATTTGATGGCATTTTTACAATAAGAAAGAATGCCAAAAACGCTAGACATCCAAAAACCTAACCCTAGGAGATGAAGCGCCAAAAGTCATGTGGGCCTCGTTTGGGTAAGCTAGTACATCAATTTCCTGGGGTCGTAACTTTTGCATACAATCTCCGTTTTAGGCGTGTGATAGCCTGTTGGAAAGGTATCGTCGAGGAGATTCATTTTTGGGGATCAATTATGCCTTTGGATATCATTGGGGAGATCTATATTGAAATACCTTCATTTAGGCCCTCAAAATGGCCCCGGAAGTAAAAACTACTAAAAATAGTAAATTGCCAAAAATGTCAGAAAAATGTTTTGAGCTAGTTGGAAAAGGTGGGTGGCCACCGATATCCATATGGATCAATCCTCCCTCCTTAGGAAGTAATGGTCTCCATTGTGTTGAGGTCCCCCATTAGATGAGGAAATTTCTGTTGAATTTGGCCCCGGGTGAGCCACTTGCCTTGGTGTAGGAGCTGCCCTACTTTGACGACTCGATAAAGCTGGATCCTTTGTTGTCGAGTGCCCTTGATCTGTTTGTGCACAATCTGATCATTGGATTCCTGTTGTATGCAGTCGGGGTTGAGCTCTGTTGGTGTCAGTTGTTCTGCTACTTCTGAGGTGTCTAATAATGGTGGGAAATAAGGGTGAAGGAGATCCACGTTGAACACTGGGTGCAGGCCAAGGAAAGGAGGAATGTTGAGCTCAAAAGCATTATCCCCCATGGCCTTGGTGATAGTGTACGGTCCATAACAAAGTGGGTGAAGCTTCCGATGGGGTCCTGTAAGGCATTCTTTCTGCAATTGCAACCAAACTTTTTCGCCCACTTGAAACTTATGTGGCACCCGATGTTGATCATGGTGTTGTTTGTACTTGTCATTGGAATTTTGTAGGATATCCTGAACCTATTGGTAGATGTGTTGGATCCGCTCAATGAACCGGGTGGCTTTGTCATCTTCAGTTGGAGCAGGAGATGAGTTAGTCAAGGTGACCACAAGGGGAAGTGAAACATCTATGGGACCCAATGGTTGGAATCCCAACCCCACTTGAAAGAGGCTATGGCCGGTTGAGATATGCAAGGCTCAGTTGTAGCTATGTTGGACATAGGGAAGGCTCTCATCCCATGTACGAGGGTTCTTTGAATTATACATGCGAAATATATGCACAATCATTCGATTTACAACCTCGGTTTGGCCATCTGTTTGGGGGTGGAAGGCCGTGGATTTGGTGAGCTTGGTGTCCAGGAGTGACCAGAGGCTCGACCAGAATGTCCTGAGAAATAGACTATCCCGATCTAAGACAATGGTTTGTGGGATTCCAAAATGTACCCAGACTCGTTCAAAGAAGAGCTTGGCAGTGGCCTCTCTTGTGATGCTCTTCTTGTAGACAACCATAATCGCCATCTTAGAAAAGCGATCAACAACCACAAAAACACAGTCATTTCCCCACTTGGTGGATGGGAGGCCCGACATGTAGTCCATTGAGATGGATTCCCATGGCCTGTCAGGAGTAGGAAGAGGGGTGTACAGGCCCTATTTCTTAGTGGCTGGTTTGGCAATAACGCAGGCAGTGCAGGACCTGATATACTTGTTGACCTCCTGTTGAAGTTTCAGCCAGTAGAAATGTTTCTGTAGCATCGCCACTGTCTTTTCGAAGCCGAAGTGTCCTTCCACCCAACTGTAGTGGACTTCCCAGATCAGCTTCGCTCACTCACTTGATGGAACACAGATATGGCCCAGACGACACAACAACCCATCCCGAAGATGGAAATTATCGACAATTTCATTTGCACCCAACATTTGGTAGGTGGTGGCGAAGTCAGGGTCTATCTCATAGAGTTGGGGCCATCCAGATATCTCATGGCCGCAAGAGTCTAGCACTGTGGTGAGTGCCGCGACTTGTGGTCTGCTGAGGCAATCATCGACGGGATTGGTGCTTCCTGTTTTATACTTGATGTTGAGGTGGAATTGCTGCAAGTATGTGGACCACTTTTGATGGCGGTCATTCAGTAGTTTTCCCTGTGTCTGCATGAACTACAATGGATTATGATTAGTGTGGATGATTGTCTCCTTCCCAAGAATGTAATGTCTCCACTAGTGGCATGCTTTCACAATGGAGTACATTTCTTTTTCTTAAGTGGGGTACTTACGGACAGTATCTGACAGTGTCTCACTATGATAGGCCACGGGTGGTCGTGCTGAGTGAGAACGGTGCCCACAACATAGTCTGAAGCATCTGTCTCGATCTCAAAGGGATGTTGCAGGTCTGGTAGTGAAAGTAGTGGGGCTGAGCATAAGCGCTGCTTCAAATCATCGAACGCTTGTTGTTGGGACCGGACCCATGCAAATTTCGCCTTACCACCACCCCTGTTTAATTTGCTGAGGGCCCATGCAATATGGGAGAAACCCAACATGAACCTGTGGTAGAAATTAACAAGTCCCAAGAAGCTCCGAAGCTCAGTGAGTGTTGTTGGGGCTGGCCAGTCACGGATTACTTGGATCTTGGCTGCATCCACATGTACGCCATGTTGATCAATGATGTAGCCCAGGTAATAGACCATGTCCATGCCGAAGGAGCATTTTTCCAGGTTTGTGTATAGCTTGTGTTGTCGTAGGGTGTGCAGAACCTGCTGAATATGCTGCAAGTGTTTGGCCCAAGTCTTGTTGTAAATTAGAATGTCATCCAGATACACCACTACAAAAGTATTGGTGAATGGTCGTAGTATATCGTCCATCATCCTCATGAAAGTGGTTGGAGCATTTGTCAAACCAAAGGGCATGACCAACCATTCAAAAAGTCCTTCCTTTGACTTGAAGGCGGTCTTCCTTACATCTATCTGTTCTATCAGGACTTGGTGGTAGCTAGACTTTAGATCAATCTTACTGAAGTATTTGGCCCCGGTGAGTTGATCAAGGAGGTCATCGATTCAGGGAATTGGGTACCGGTTTCTGACAGTGATTTTATTCAGAGCCCAATAATCAATACAGAGTCGCCAGGTTCCATATTTCTTTTGTACCAACATGATTGGGCTCCCGCAAGGTGATGAGCTAGGGTAGATGTGCCCCTTGTGAATCATTTCTTGGATCTGTCACTTGATCTCCTCATTCTCTAACAAAGAGAAACGATAGACTGGCCCATTGGGCAACGGTGCACCGGGGGTCAGAGATATAGTAAAACTGGTTTTCTATTCAATAACGAAATAAGCTGAAACTGTAAAATGCAGTGGAAACAAGTTTTTTGGAATGGTGGTGGCTTATCTCTGAGAAGAGATGTGACGGCAGCGCGCATTCGCAAGAAGAAAATTACAATGAGGCTCTGAAGGCCTTTTTACAATAAGCAAGAATGCCAAAAACCCTAGACATCCAAAAACCTAACCCTAGGAGATGAAGCGCCAAAATTCATGTGGTCCCCATTTGGGTAAGCTAGTACATCAACTTATATCGGTGGCCACCCACCTTTTTCGACTGGCTCAAAATAGTTTTCTGGCAATTTTGGCAATTTACTATTTTTAGCAGGTTTTAACTTCTGGGGCCATTTTGAGGGCCTAAATGAAGGTTTTTAGAGATCAAGGTTCTAAATGACAATTGAAGGAATTATTTATCCCCCCAAATGAATCTCCTCAATGATATATTTCCATCGAGCTATCATACGCCTAAAACGGAGATCGTATGCAAAAGTTACGACCCCGGGAAGTTGATGTACTGACTTACCCAAACGGGGCCCACATGACTTTTGGCGCTTCATCTCTTAGGGTTAGGTTTTTGGATGTCTGGGGTTTTTGGCATTCCTGTTTATTGTAAAAATGCCTTCAGAGCCTCATTGTAATCATCTTCTTGTGAATGCAAGTAGCCGTCACATCTCTTCTCAGAGATAAGATGCCACTATTCTAGCGAGTCTTTTACTCTGTATTTTTACAGTCTCTGTACATTTCTTTCATTAATAGAAATTGTGTATTACTGTATATCTCTGTTTATGGTTTCATCTCTAATAAATTTATGATATATTATTGAATATATGTGATATATCTCTGCATTTCTTTATTATATCTCGCTCTCATTTCGTGCCGAAAATAATCCAGATCAGTGGTATCAGAGCAGGCTGCTCTTGATCATTTTTTCAGTGGATGTCCCCGACGAGGTACGAGTATAGCAAGTTGGGTCTCAAGCTTGTCTCTCTTGAAGACAATCGCTCTCGCACACCCAAGAAACCCTCAATGGCGGAAGAAAAGAAAAACGACGGAGCAGATGATCCTATCAATCTATTGCTTGAGCAAGCTTTCATGCGACAGAGGGACGAAATGATGGAGAATTTTTCCCACATCCTTAAACATCTGCCGATAGCATCAGGTGCATATTCATCAAGCGACCACTTTGGAGGCACCTTGCCTTTGAAGGTACTAGTTAATTTTGATATTCCTATATTTGAAGGACAGATAGATGCAGAAGCCCTAGAAAAATGGTTAACTTTTCTAGAAGGTTATTTCTCTGTTCACAATTTTTCCGACAAAGAGAAGATCACCTTCACACTCCTTAAATCACTCCCTCATGTAAAACATTGGTGGGAAACTTATTGGGAGAAAAGTTCCACAGAGGAGTCTGGAATATATGGGGCTGAACCCACTTGGGATTTTTTTGTGGATGCTGTAAAGGAATAATATTACCCTGTTGGCAACTATGAGGACCAATACATGAGATGGACCACACTGCGACAAGAGAGAGGCGAACCAGTTCCGGATTTCACCAATACCTTCCATACCTTGCGCACCAAGCTGGGTATCAAAGACTCCGAGAGACATTTGGTTCTAAAATACCATGGGGCTCTACATAGATACATCCAGACTGAAATGGATTTTCTGGACATCTCATCACTCGGTGTTGCTTATCGATATGCTGTTAAAATTGAGCAGAAATTTAAGCACCAGAACAAACGGGAATTTGGGTCTGCAAATCTGCAACAACCAAAGTATGACAAAGACGACCCTAACAAACAGTCTCCCGAAAACCAATCCAAGACACAGGAAAAGAAGGGTCACGACAAGACAAAGAAGGACACCAGAAAATGGTGTGATTTCCACAAAATCCCCTGGCACAACACCGATGAATGTCGCTCAAAACAGTCATTGGTGGCCGAGATCAAAGACAAGGAGCCGAACCCTAATTCAGAATCTGATTATGAAAATACTGGTAAATGACAGATCATTAACACAGACACCACTGCTATTGTCGCAATAGCAACAATTCAACCAGAAGAACCAACAAATCCTGAACAAAGGGAGCACCTTTTTCATTCACAGGTGTGGGTGAAGGGGATCCCACTGCATTTTATTGTTGATAGCGGAAGCCAGAAAAATCTCATCTCAACAGAGGTTGTCAAACAGTTGGGATTGTCAACAACACCACACCCGCAACAATACAACATCGGGTGTCTTTGGCAAGGACGAGATCTTCGTGTACGCCAATAGTGTCGATTGTCATATGGCATCCAACCCTTCAAGGATGAGGTAGTATGTGATGTTTCCCCACTGGATGTCTGTGATGTTCTCTTGAGCCAACCATATATGTGGAGATGCCATGTTGTTTATGAGTCTCGACCCCGTAGTGTCATTGTTACTTTGGGGGGTCATCTCTACAGAATACCAGAGGTAGTTCCATTTAGCTTGATCATTGATAATTGACTTCGACACAAGAAACCCCTCTAACCTTTTTGCAATTATTTCCTCCCCCATCCTCATATTACACCAAGTCATCCTTAATTTTATGGGTTTAATGCCATAAAGTACAACTGTAACATCCCGCTCCAACGCACTGAGTGAACTTATTCTTTGAGGACACTTGCTCACAAGTGATCCAGATCATTATGCTATTAAAACATTTCATTTTGATTATGAGGTGTTATGGGTTGATGTCATGTTGTTTTGTTGCCTTGACATAGATAGGTTCTATTGACTCGGTTTTACTGAGTGTGCAGGATTTCAGACCTCGAGGATGCAGAGGCATCAATGGAACCCCTTGGACTCTGGATCAAGTCGGGGAGTGAACCATTGGGGTTTGATTATTTATATGTGATATTAGTGCATCCGATTAGATAATATGATTATGGGTATATTGCTGACATGATTTGTTGATGATGCAGGCTGACGATAGCTTGCTGACCAAACTCACATGTGGAGTAGAGGGGTCATGCACGACTACCAGAGATGTTGAGGGAGAGGTGTGGACAACAACCCTGCCACAACCTACTAGCACTCTCGTCGTGGCTCAAACTATAGGTTAACATTTACCTAGTTCGAGAGGACCCATGATGTTGTGAGGGCAGACTGTGACAGTCACTCACGATGATTCTAAGGGGCGCACAATAAGGCGGGGGCCTTATTCCTTAGAGGCCCTTAGTCTCCCATAAGTTCACCTGGTGGAGTATTGACTCCAGGGGTTTTTGATGTCTACCAAGTCATTCAAGAGGCAAGTGGCACCCTTGGAGAATGTGGTGTGTCTTGAAGGGCACGTCGCGCAAGAAAAATGGAAAGAGGCAAGTGGCACCCTTGGAGCACCTAGTGCATCCTGAAGGGAACTTCACATTGTTAATGATTATTGAATGAACCTAGATGGCCTTAGGACGAATAACGTGATAAGAAATTTTTAAAACAATTTCCCTAACAAAATGTCACCCAGCACAAAAATTAAAGTCTAGGTCTAAATTATACTAGTGGCATAATTTTTCTATCCATTTAAATATATATATATATATATAAATAAAATTTTATATTGATAAAAATAAAAATAAAGTAGATAATGATGATAATCTTCATTAATCTTGTGACAAGAAGGGATCAAGCAATTTAATTGATTCATTAAAATCTGTTGGGATAAAATTTAAAAAGGGGAAATAATTGTTTTATTATATTATGATAATTTAAAATTTATTAATTAAAAAGGGAAAAGGGAAAAAGTAATTTCTACACTTGCCAAATTGAGTTCTAAATGAAAAAGGGGAAAGAGGGAAATCTAAAATAATTAGGAAACTAGGAAAAGAGGGAAACATAAAAAGAAAAGGGAAACACAAGGGAAAAAGAAGAAAGCCAAACTTAGTAAGGTATCTAGCATTTAAGAACTTTCTAAATTAACTCAACTAGTAAATTGGTAATGGGGAAAGTCATTAAAACTTATAAGGGAATATGGGGACACCTAGGAGCGATTCTATGATTGAATTTATGTGGGTGAGGGAAATAAGGGTAATTAATTAATTAAAGAAATTAATTTATGGAGTAATGAAGGGGATGGGTGACACTTGTATGGGGAGGATTTTTAGGAATTAATTTATTAAACATTAAATTAAATGGGATTTTGGGAAGGTAAAGAACTTGGAAACTCTATATAATGGAGGGAGGAGAAGGATGAAATATCTATTTGGTTCGGCATAAAATTATGCTGCAGAAATCTATACTTGACTGACTTAGCTTGTGGGAGTTGGGATACCCAACTCGGTGAGGAGTGGGTAGCTCAGCCTTGCAAGGCGAGCTGGGAGCTAGTTGAATCTTTGGATAGTGTATGTGTCCCCTTTGCGGCTTGGGGGGCTAAGGGGGAAGAAGAGTACGCCTAGAATTGGTTGGGAAGTACCGATGAAGTCTCATCGGTCGGCAAGCGGGTGTTGCACAGAGCGAGTGGGACATCAACTCAGAGAAGGCAATCAGGAAACGATACACTTTCTTCATTTTGCATGGTAGATTGTAGTAGTAATATGCTTGGATCTACATGTTTAGTGGGTAAGTAAATTGATTGTCTAGCATTCTAGTTGTTGACTGAGTTTTCCTTAGACTAGCTCGATGATTGATTGACTCCCATGGCCTTCAATTCCTGACATGTCCTGACCGCCTCGGGTGTATTGATTTGTGAAGTTGTGGTCGTTTTTCCCTTCGTCCCTAGCTCATCAGTCCTCGCCCAAGCAGTCGGCCAGGGGCCTGATCTATGGTCGTCGCTTCGGCATTAATAAACATATGGATATCAACACCCTGCTTTTTTGTGCATGGATGATGAGTAAAGGACATTCCTGTCAATCGTCTACCATTGTTATTGTCCTTTGCTGATTGTTGATTCCGCCATCTGGAAAAGACCTCTACGTATGGATTATCTTACTTCCTGGTTGGTTTTTCTCTGCGCCTTGACCGATAGAACCCATGCGATCATTTCCATGACTTTTCCCATTGGATCCTTGTGTTTCTCTTACTCTTTTCTGTGTTGTATTGGTATTATGGCAATGGAAAAACCAATTGATTCCATGTCTGCATTTTTTTTATTTGGTATTCTGGCAATGGAAAAACGCAATGATTTCATGTCTGCATTTTTTATATTTGGTATTCTGGCAATGGAAAAACGAAATGACTTCATCTCTACATTTTACATTTGGTATTCCGACAATGGAAAAACAAAATGATTCCATGTCTGCATTTTTATATTTGGTATTTTGGCAATGGAAAAACGAAATGATTTCATGCCCGCATTTTTATATTTTGTACTCTCGCAATGGAAAAACGAAATGATTTCTCTGTCTGCATTTCGTTTTTACTTTGAGGCGATTGTTCCCTTGAAGAAGACTGCATCTTGCACTTAAGAATTTATGTTTTTGATTACCTTGTTGCCTGGAAAATTCGCCCCTCTCTGGAATGCAATTTGTTTTACTGTTGGGGAGATTTTTTCCCTTGTTGAAGACTGAGTTAAGCATTAAACTTACTCCCATTGGATTCCTATGTATGCCCACAAATTGCAATTAAATGATGATGTGTTTTTCCTGTTATTACCAGAGAAACGTTCTCTACGTCTTCATGTTGATTGCCCATGATTTTTACGGTTTTAATGTGACTGAGTTGATGTAATTGACATGGAGTTTGATTCGTTACTAATACCACCATTTTATTACTACGGTTAATACACAGATTATATTACCACAATTTTACTCTCCCAGGATCTTATTCTTTGTTGTTTAAATGCCCACTATTTTGCTTTTAAATGAGTTGAGATTGTTGTTTTAAATGCCCATGATTTTTTCTTTTAAAATGAGACTAAGATTGTCGTAAATGCCCACGATTTTTCTTCAAAGCACTTGTCTGAGCTTGTTGATCTTACCCATGATTTTTTCCCTCTTAATAGCCTAGCAATTTTGGCCAACTGTCATGTCTGTGTGTTGCCTTGTGTTACTAGGCGTTCGGCCTTTAGTTAACTGTGATTCATTTTTATTGGAATGCTTTTTGTTACTTAATGCTAGCTTGATCGCTCCTTTATTACTTACCAGTTGCATTTTCATTTATTGATGGCGTAATTTCCCTACAAATTGCAATTTAAGACTGGTGCTTGTACCCATTTTTTTTAGCTGACTATTTTCTCCTTTAATAACAACTCTTAGCTACCAGGTGGAAAGGGATGACGTGTTTTATACAACAATTATTTAGTTTTTCTTTAATGAACGGATTCTCCCTTAACAACCTTGGTTGGTACAATATTCATTGATTAAACTGACTTTTCAATTAGAATAGCCTTCGTTGACTAGACAACATTTAGAATAGCCTTCGTTGACTTTTCAAAGAGAGGCCCATGACCTTTTTGACTAGCCTTGCGGATTCTTGAGGCGTATGCATGATGTCTTTCAAGTCTCTGTCTGAGACATTATGATTAGTGATCCTACACATGTTTTGACTTGAGCACCTTGCAGGTGTCGGATGAGGGTGCACTCATGGCTGAGCCGATCCACATCCTGGATCATCGCATTCGACAACTACGACGTTGAACAGTAGAGCAGGTTAAGGTCCAGTGGGACAGCTTTAGTCCACACTCGACGACCTGGGAGGACGCTTATGATTTGCGCCAACAGTTTCCATTTTTGTTTGATAGATAAACTTATGATACTATGATACACATTATTTCGGCACTTATACTTTGAAACTTTGGGACAAAGTTTGGACCAAGAGGGGGTGTATGTAACATCCCGCTCCAGCGCACTGAGTGAAATTATTCTTTGAGGACACTTGCTCACAAGTGATCCAGATCATTATGCTATTAAACATTTGGTTTTGATTATGAGGCGTTATGGGTTGATGTCATGTTGTTTTGTTGCCTTGACATAGACAGGTTCTATTGACTCGGTTTTACTGAGTGTGCAGGATTTCAGACCTCGAGGATGCAGAGGCATTGATGGAACCCCTTGGACTCCGGATTGAGTCGGGGAGTGAACCATTGGGGTTTGATTGTTTATATGTGATATTAGTGCATCCGATTAGATGATATGATTATGGGTATATTGCTGACATGATTTGTTGATGATGCAGGCTGACGATATCTTTCCGACCAGACTCACTTGTGGAGTAGAGGGGCCATGCACAACTACCAAAGATGTTGAGGGAGAGGTGTGGACAACAACCCAACCACAACCTACTAGAACTCTCGTCGTGGCTTGAACTGTAGGTTAATGTTTACCTAGTTCGAGAGGACCCATGATGCCGTGAGGGCAGACTGCGATAGTCGCTCATGATGATTCTAAGGGGTGCACAATAAGGCGGGGGCCTTATTCCTTAGAGGCCCTTAGTCTCCCACAAGTTCACCTGGCGGAGTATTGACTCCAGGGGTTTTTGATGTCTGCCAAGTCAGTCAAGAGGCGAGTGGCACCCTTGGAGCACGTGGTGTGTCTTGAAGGGCACATCGCGCAAGAAAAATGGAAAGAGGTGAGTGGCACCCTTGGAGCACGTAGTGCGTCCTGAAGGGCATGTCGCACAAGGGAAACCGATGAGGCGAGTGGCACCCTTGGAGCACCTAGTGCGTCCTGAAGGGCACGTCGTGTTTTTAATGATAATTGAATGAACCTAGATGGCCTTAGGATGAATAACGTGATAAGAAATTTTTAAAAAAATTTCCCTAACAAAATGTCGCCTAGCACGAAAATTAAAGTCTAGGTCTCAATTATACCGGTGGCAGAATTTTTCTATCCATTTAAATATATATATATATATATATATATATATATATATATATATATATATATATNTTGATAAAAATAAAAATAAAGTAGATAATGATGATAATCTTCATTAATCTTGTGACAAGAAGGGATCAAGCAATTTAATTGATTCATAAAAATCTGTTGGGATAAAATTTAAAAAGGGGAAATAATTGTTTTATGATATTATGATAATTTAAAATTTATTAATTAAAAAGGGAAAAGGGAAAAAGTTAATTTCTACACCTGCCAAATTGAGTTCTAAATGAAAAGGGGAAAGAGGGAAATCTAAAATAATTAGGAAACTAGGACAAGAGGGAAACATAAAAAGAAAAGGGAAACACAAGGGAAAAAGCAGAAAGTCAAACTTAGTAAGGTATCTAGCATTTAAGAACTTTCTAAATTAACTCAACTAGTAAATTGGTAATGGGGAAAGTCATTAAAACTTGTAAGGGAATATGGGGACACCTAGGAGCGATTCTAGGATTGAATTTAGGTGGGTGAGGAAAATAAGGGTAATTAATTAATTAAAGAAATTAATTTATGGAGGAATGAAGGGGATGGGTGACACTTGTACGGGGAGGATTTTTAGGAATTAATTTATTAAACATTAAATTAAATAAGATTTTGGGAAGGTAAAGGACTTGAAAACTCTATATAATGGAGGGAGGAGAAGGATGAAATATCTCTTCGGTTCGACATAATGTTACACTGCAGAAATCTATACTTAACTGACTTAGCTTGTGGGAGTTGGGATACCTAGCTCGGTGAGGAGTGGTAGCTCGACCTTGCGAGGCGAGCTAGGAGCTAGCTGAATCTATGGATATTGTACATGGCCCCTTTGCGGCTCAGGGGGCTAAGGGGGAAGAAGCTTACCCCTAGCATTGGTTGGGAGGTACCGGTGAAGTCTCGTCGGTCGGCAAGCGAGTGTTGCACAGATCAAGCAGGACATCAACTCAGAGCGGACGATCAGGCAACGATACACTTTCTTCATTTTGTATGGTAGATTGTAGTATTAATATGCTTGGATCTGCATGCTTAGTGGGTAAGTAAATTGATTGTCTAGAATTCTAGTTGTTGACTGAGTTTTCCTTAGACTAGCTCAATGATTGATTGGCTCCCATGGATTTCGATTCCCGACATGTCTTGACTGCCTTGGGTGTATTGATTTGTGAAGTTGTGGTCATTTTTCCCTTTGTCCCTAGCTCATCAGTCCTCACTTGAGCAGTTGGCTAGGATCCTGATCTACGGTCATTGCTTCGACGTTAATAGACCTATGGATCTCAATTCCCTGATTTTCTATGCGTGGATGATGAGTGAAGGACATTCCTGTCAGCCGTCTACTGTCGTTATAGTCCTTGGTTGATTGTTGATTCTTCCATCTGGAAAAGACCTCTGCATATGGATTATCTTGTGTCCTAGTTGGTTTTTCTCTGCGCCTTGACCGATAGAACCCCTGCGATCATTTACATGACTTTTCCCATTTGATCCTTGTGTTTCTCTTACTTTTGTCTGCGTTGTATTGGTGTTATGGAAATGGAAAAACGAATTGATTCCCTGTCTGCATTTTTTTTTTATTTGGTATTCTGGCAATGGAAAAACGCAATGATTTCATGTCATCATTTTTTATATTTGTTATTCTGACAATTGAAAAACGAAATGACTTCATCTCTACATTTTACATTTGGTATTCTGGCAATGGAAAAACGAAATGATTCCATGTCTGCATTTTTATATTTGGTATTCTGGCAATGGAAAAACGAAATGATTTCATGCCTGCATTTTTATATTTGGTACTCTGGCAATGGAAAAATGAAATGATTTCTCTATCTTCATTTCATTTTTACTTTGAGGCGATTTTTCCCTTGAAGAAGACTGCATCTTGCACTTAAGAATTTATGTTTTTGATTACCTTGTTTCCTAGCAAATTCGCCCCTCTCTGGACTGCATTTCATTTTACTTTTGGGGCGATTTTTGCCCTTGTTGAAGACTGAGTTAAGCATTAAACTTACTCCCATTGGATTCATGTGTATGCCCACGAATTACAATTAAATGATGATGTGTTTTTCCTGTTATTTCCAGAGAAACATTCTCTACGTCTGCATATTGATTGCCCACGATTTTTACCGTTTTAATGTGACTGAGTTGATGTAATTGACACGGAGTTTGATTCGTTACTGACACCACCATTTTTTTACTACAGTTAATACACAGATAATATTACCACGATTTTACTCTCCCAGGATCTTATTCTTTGTTGTTTAAATGCCCACGATTTTGCTTTTAAATGAGTTGAGATTGTTGTTTTAAATGCACATAATTTTTTCTTTTAAAATGAGACTAATCTTGCCATAAATGCCCACAATTTTGCTTTAAAACACTTGCCTGAGCTTGTTGATCTTACCCACAATTTTTTCCCTCTTAATAGCGATTCAATTTTGGCCAACTGTCATGTCTGCGTGTTGCCTTGTGTTACCAAGAATTTGGACTTTAGTTAACTACAATTCGTTTTTATTGGAATGCTTTTCATTACTTAATTCCAACTTGATCTCTCCTTTATTACTTACTAGTTGTATTTTTATTTATTGATGGCGTATTTTCCCTGCAAATTGCAATTTAAGGCTGGTGCTTGTACCCATTTTTTTTAGCTGTCTGCTTGCTCCTTTAATAACAACTCTTAGCTGCCAGGTGGAAAGGGATGATGTGTTTTACACAACAGTTATTTAGTTTTTCTTTAATGAACGGATTCTCCCTTAACAGCCTTGGTTGGTACAATATTCATTGATTAAACTGACTTTTCAATTAGAATAACCTTCGTTGATTAGACAACATTTAATGGTTTAGTACATCCTTTAATGATTAAACATCCTGGTATTGAACACAACAGTCTTTAATTTGTATTGTAGCCTTCCATTTGAATAGACATCCTTGATTGATTAAACAACCCCACTTCCTTCTTAGATAGTTCTTAAGTTAATTAAATTTAGACTTGTCAATTCAGTCTTAGTAATGATTAAAGAAGACTTGCCGATTGATTAGGAATTGATGTTATTTAGATTGAAATTATTGACTAAAGTGTAATGAAGGATTGCCGAACTGATTTGTATTTGATGTTATTCTGATGGTAACTTAATGACTAATCTATATTTAGACATGCTAGTTAGATCATAATTATTGTTAATTAGATAGTAACTGTAGTTATGGTTTAGTATTGGTTATTTTAGATTCGTCAATTAGATGGTAACGATGGACAATTATAATTAGACTTGCTAATTGGGTTAAACTTAATGTCATTTGATTGTAAATTAATGGCTAATTAATAATTTAGACACGCGAGTTAGATTTTACTCAATGTTTTTTTAGATGGAAATTTTTTACGAGTTTAGACTTGATGAGCGATTGGGGTGTTGGAAAAGTTGCGTAACAGTTGTGTTCTTCCTTTGAGTATCATTGTCCAGAGTCTTGTCGATCAAATTCTTGGGTGTGGGTGTAGTCTTGTGTCAGATATTTCTGTCTCTTAGCACGTGGGTTGGTCTTGAGTCTTGGCCCTTTTAGATTATGTTTGTGCCAGGGTTATTGTTGCATCTCTCATATGGGGACAACATCATTCCTAATGAAGGGATCATGGCATGCCCTATTATTTAACGACGAATCATATCTTGGTCAAAGTCGATGCCTTCCGTGTGAGTGTGGCTGAGCATCATATGTTGACTTGGGTGCGTGGGATGAACGCATTCAGGCGTTGGGTTTGTGAACCTTGAGGTTCTCGTCTTGTTTGTCTAGGTCGTTGTGTCAGGATGGGAATGTTGTCCCTTAGCTCGTAGGCATGGTCGATTCTGTGTCGGGTGGGTAGTCGTTCCTCCATGTTATTCTTAGCGTGTTTTTCCCAGTCGCCCTTGTGCCTGTGCGTGGTGTCATAGTTACCTGTTGCCTGGGTTGTGTGCTTTTGTTCGTCGTTTGTGGTGTGGTCATATTGTTTTCGTTGTTGCCTTCTTTCCCTTTAAACGAAAACAAATATGTGTGTTTCGCTTGTAGTCATAACGAAGGGGTTGTTACAACAACCTCTTCTAATCGCTTAAGAATAAATCAATTAAAGTGTCAGCCTAATCCACCGATCCAACACTTAGTCCACCCACTACATTGGTTTTGATCCTAAGGTCGATATGGTATGGTCCTATCGAGTGATATATATTCTACTACATATATACATAAAAATATCATTGATTTCTTATCTTTTGAAGGTACTAATGCCTCTAGGTCTGGTGGAAAACCTAGCAATAGTTAACATGTATATTGATTATTATGATGTATATTATTTGACATGTATATTTGACTTGAGATGTTTATTTGAAATATATATTGGTTTTTCTATTATCGTTTATGTTTGCAAATATCATGTTGATGTTGTTTGATTTATAAAATGTATTGTGTATGTTAACAATTAAGTTTATTGATGATTTCTTTGTTCTTAAATTAAATTTTGTAACATCCCACTCTTGCGTACTGAGCGAACTTATTCTTTGAGGACACTTTCTCACAAGTGATCCGGATTCTTATGCTATTAAAACATTCGATTTTGATTATGAGGCGTTATGGGTTGATGTCATGTTGTTTTGCTACATTGACATAGACAGGTGCTATTGACTCGGTTTTACTAAGTGTGCAAGATTTCAGACCTCGAGGATGCAGAGGCATCGATGGAACCCCTTGGACTCCGGATCAAGTCGGGGAGTGAACTAATGGGGTTTGATTGTTTTATATGTGATATTAATGCATATTATTAGATGATATGATATGGATATATTTATGACATGATTCGTTGATGATGCAGGCTGACGATAGCTTGCCAACCAGACTCACATGTGGAGTAGAGGGGTCACACTCGACTACCAGAGATGTGGAGGGAGAGGTTTGGACAACAACCCTGCCACAACCTACTAGCACTCCTGTTGTGGCTCGAATTGTAGGTTAATGATTACCTAGTTCGAGAGGACCCACGACGTCGTGAGGGAAGACTGCGATAGTCGCTCATGATGATTCTAAGGGGCGTGAAATAAGGTAGGGGCATTATTCCTTAGAGGCCCTTAGTCTCCCACAAGATCACCTGGCGAAGTATTGAATCGAGGGGTTTTTGATGTCTACCAAGTTAGTCAAGAGGTGAGTTCCACCCTTGGACCAGGTGGTGCGTCCTGAAGGGCAGTCGCGCAAGAGAAACAGAAAGAGGCAAGTGGCACCCTTGGAGAAGGTGGTGCATCCTGAAGGGCACGTCGCACAAGAAAAGTGGAAAGAGGCGAGTGACACCCTTGGAGCACCTAGTGCGTCCTGAAGGGCACGTCGTGTGGTTATTTAATAATTGGATAAACCTAGATGACTTTAGGACAAATAAAGTGTTAAGGAAGATTTGAAACCTTTCCCTAAAAAAAAATGTCGCCCAGCCTAGGAAAATAAGGTTTAGGTCTAAATTTTACTGGTGATTAAATTTTATCTATTTAAAATAATATATATATATATATATATATAATGATAATCTTCATTAATCTTGTGACAAGAAGGGGGTAAGCAATTAAATTGATTTATAAAATCTTTTGGGATAAATTTAAAAAAGGGAAATAATTGTTTTACTTATTATGCTAATTAAAAAAAAAATCATTAGAAATAAAAAGGGAAAAAGGGTAAGTTTCTGCACTTGCCTTATTGAGTTTAAATAAAAAAGGGAAAGAGAGAAATCTTAAATAATTAGGAAACTAGGAAAAAGCAGGAAACATAAAAAGAAAGGGGAAACACAAGGAAAAATAAAAAATTCTAACTTAGTAAGGTATCTAGCATTAAAGAACCTTCTAAATTAAACTAAACTAGTAATTTAATAATGGGGAAAGTCATTAAAACCTGTAAGGGAATTTGGGGACACCTAGGAGCGATTCTAGGAATGACTCTAGGTGGGTGAGGGAAATAAGGGTAATTAATTAATTAAAGAAATTAGTTTTTGGAGGAACGAAGGGGATGGGTGACACATGTACGGGGAGGATTTTTATGAATTAATTTATTAAACATTAAATAAAATGGGATTTTGTAAAAGCAAGGGACTTCGAAACTCTATATAATGGAGGGATGAAATTGATGATGGATCTCTTCTATTTGCGTAACGTTACGCTACAAAAATATCTACTTGACTGACTTAGCTTGTGGGATTTGGGATACCCAACTCAGTGAGGAGTGGTAGCTCGACCTTGCGAGGTGAGATGGGAGCTATCTGAATCTATGGATAGTGTGTGTGGCCCCTTTGCGGCTCAAGGGGGCTAAGGGGGAAGAAGAGTACCCCTAGCATTGGCTAGGTGGTACCAGTGAAGTCTCATCGGTCGGCAAGCGGGAGTTTCATGGAGCACGTGGGACATCAACTCAGAGCGGGCGATTGGGAAACTATATGCTTCCCTTATTTCTGCGTGGTAGATTGTTAGTGTGATTTATGCTTTCAGTTATGTATGCTTAGTCAAGTAAAGAATATGATAGTCTTAGCATTCTAGTTGATGAATAAAATTTCCCCATAGCCTTAGCTTGATGCTAATTGATTTCCCATGGCCTTCGATCCCTGCATGTCTTGACCATTCGGAGTTTTTTTTTTATTACGATGATTGCGGTTTATCTTTGCCTTCGTTCCTAGCTCATAAGTCTATGCCTGAGTAGTAGACCAGGAGCCTGATCTATGGTTGTCGCTTCGGCGCTAATAGATCTATGGATCTAAAAGCCCTGCTTTTCTGTGTGTGGATGATGAGCGAAGGATGTTCCTGTCAACCGTCTACCTCTGATGTTTGTCCTTGTCTGATGGTTTTCCTTGTGCCCTGATGCGTTTTTTAACCCTGTAGAATTTGATTGCAGGCAAAGTTTTTCTTTAAACTCGACATGTTTATATCTCGTTGTTATCTCATTTTTACCTCATTTTTATATCTTGTTGGACCTCCCTGCCTTTTTACATCTCATTTTGATTTCCTGGTGATCACTACTTCTTCGGCTGCACTTCGTTGACTTGGGGCCAAATATGCATAGCAAACCCCCCCCCCCTTTTTTTCCGGTCAGTAGTTTGGATTTACAGGCGGTGGACAAGCTACACTCCTTTCGTTTTAGACAACCAGTGTGTATTGGTTAAGAAGAATTTTACTTTTGGGCATTTTATTGAATGGTTAATCTCATCGCATTAAATTAATGGGATGATTTAACCTCAGTAAAATTTGACTGTTTACACTCAGCGATTTGATTTAATTATATGTTAATATCTCTGTGAAATTGACCAGTAGACAAGCATTTTTTTTAATCCCCGAGTTACAACGTCTTATCACTGAACTCACCAACATTTTTATCTTATATTTTATAGCGCCCTCCCTGGTATTTCACCATGAATTTATCTTGTCATAACGATTTGCCTTTAAATTGATTGAGTTTGTTGTTGAATAGGCATGATTTCCATTAAAAGGGTAGCCTGTGTTTTGTTGATGTTTGCACGATGATTTTGCTCATTTATTAAATGATAGCAATGTGAATTTCCTTCAAGCATGTGTGCACAACGATTTTTCTTATATGTGAATGATGGAAAATGTAAATATCCTTATGGAATGCTTGCAAAACGATTTTTCTCATATATTAAATGATAGCCATGTGAATTTCCTTCTGGCATGTGAGCCCAACAATTTTTCTTATATATGAATGATGGAAAATCTAAATTTCTTTTTGGCATGCTTGCACAATGATTTTGCTCATATATTAAATGATAGCAATGTGAATTTCCTTCTGGCATGTGTGCACAACGATTTCGCTTATATATGAATGATGGAAAATGTAAATATCCTTCTAGTATGCTTGCCCATCGATTTTGCTCATATATTAAATGATAGCAATGTGAATTTCCTTTTGGCATGTGTGCACAACGATTTTTCTTATATATTAATGATGGCAAATGTAAAATTACTTCTGGCATGTTTGCACAACGATTTGCTTATATATTAACTAATAGCAATATAGTGTCCATTCTGGTGCGTTTTTGCACAATAATTTTCTTTAAATAATGACGACAGTGTAGTGTCCCTTCCGGTGCATTTTTGCACAACGTTTTTCTTATTTAAATGATGTAAGCAATACAATTCCTATCTAGTGTGTATGTGCAACGATTTTTCCATATTTATTAATGACAACAATGTCATTCCTACCTAGTGTGTATGTGCAACGATTTTGTCATATTTATTAATGACAACAATGTCATTCCTACCTAGTGTGTATGTGCAACGATTTTGTCGTATTTATTAATGACAACAATGTTGTCATTCCTACCTAGTGTGTATGTGCAACGATTTTTCTGTATTTATTAATGAAAACAATGTCATTCCTATCTGGTGTGTATGTACAATGATTTTGCCTTATGTATAAATGACAACCCCTTATAGTGGCTAGATAATAGCCTTCCCAGACCTCCAGTTTAGTCTTGAACAACATTTAATTGAATAAAACCGCCTTTAATGTTTAAACAACCTTTAACGGAGCATAACCATCTTTAATTGGTTTAGACAGCCTTGAATGATTAGACAACCTTACTTCTTTCATGGGCAGTTCTTAATTTAATTTAATTTAGACTTGTCAATTTGGTTTAATATTTATTAAAGAAGACTTGTCAAATTAATGTGAATTAATGTTAATTAGATTGAATTTAATGATTTAATTATAACGTATATTTGTCGTTTGATTCGAAAGTAATGTTATTTAGATTGAAATGAATGACTGAGGTGTAAGGTAGAATGGTCGATTAATTTTTATCAGAGGGTAAGTTAAAGACTAATTTATAATTTAGACTTGTTAAATTTAGATGGATAATCAATGTCAAAACAATTGTAACTGTTGACTAGTTTAGACTAGATGAATGGTCAGGTCATTGATGATGTCGTGTATCATCTTTTGTCATCCCTTGTTGTTGTCCTTGGGTGTTTCGTCGACCTGTTGTTTGGGGTGTGGGTGTAGTATCCTTGTCTGTTGTTTCATCCTAGTGTGTCGGATTTATATAGAGTCTTCGGTCCGGATAGGATGTGTTGTGCCAAGTTATGGACGCGTCTATCACCTGGGGACAACATGATTCCTGATGAGGGGATCATGGCGCGCCCTATTGGGTAGTGGTGAATGAGAACTTGGTCGGGTTCTATGCGTTCTGAGTGGGTGTTGTCAAGCATTGTAAGATGTTTTTTTTCCCTAGGTAGAATGCCCTCATTGCGTGGGTTTGCGTGCCTTGAGGTCTAGTCTTGTTCTTCAAGGCCGTTGTGTCGGGAGGGGGATGTTGTCCCTTAGCTTATAGGCGTGTCTTTTTTTCTTCGGGCGAGTAACCATTCCTCCTTGTTGTACTTCGCATGTTTCGCCCAGTTGTCGTCATGTCAATGCGTGGTGTCATAGTAGCTTGTTTCCTGGACTACGTGCTTGCGTTCATCGTCAGTGGTGTGGTTAAATTGTTTTCGTCATCACCTTCTTGCCTAAAAAAAAAAAAAATGCACTTTTGCTTCGCTTGTAGTCATAAGAAGAGGGGTATTTACATATGGTATAAGAGCGGGGTTTAACCCGCGACTTGAGATCACTACAACTTTCGTTGATATGATTTGATTTAATGTTGCTAATTAAGTTGACTTGTATTTGTGCAGGTAATCATGGTTAGAGGAAACCGTGAAGGAAGATGACGGGGTGCTAGGGGAGGAGGCACGACGCCTCCAGTAGCATCCACACCTGAGGGGTCTAACCCCCAGGGAGACGAACAGGTTGTCGGGCAGGAGTAGATAACAGTGGGTGATGCGGTTGGAATGATGAGATCTTTTCAGCTCATGTTTGAGGCACTGATTAGACGTTTGGACAGAGATGAGGCCAGAGCATCGGAACCCTCTGAGAGTCCACCACGCGCTCTGGTCGGTACTGGTAGCATTCATCATGAACTCGATAAGTTCAAGTTTCTCGAGTTCTTTGGTGCCCCGAACGGTGCAGTCATCGAGGCATGGTTGGATAATATAGAGATGTGCTTTTCACTTCGCAAATATACCTCCAACATGAAGGTTCGCATGACGGCCTTTCAACTGAAGGGGAGCGCTCTTCTATGGTGGAAGACACTCTGACCACAACTGAACATGGTCATCGAAGACATGTCATGGGAACTGTTCGAGGAATGGTTATGAGAGAGGCACCTATCAGAGGAATTCATTGAGTGTCATCTCAACAAGTTCAACAACTTACGACAGGGCAGTAATAGTGCCCGAGTACGAGGCTCATTTTATGGAGTTGCTCCAGTATGCTCCACATCTTAACACTGAGAAACTTAAGGTCAACAGGTTCGTGTTCAGACTTAATGGCAGCATATGTGCAAAGGTTAGGATTCTGATGCCTCAAACCTTGCATGATGTCATCCATAAGGCTCTCATAGCAGAGGAGGAGCTTATCAGTGGGGGTCAGAGTAGGACTCCAGCGAGACCAGCAGGACAGGTGTCATATGGTGCACAACAACATCAGACACCAACCAGACATACGCCAGGATATCTGGCTTCCAAAGGGGATCCACTTTCACTACACCTCGGTGACCGACGCCTCAACAACAAAAACCTTATCGGGTACCACAGCATCAACAACAATTTAGGCCTGTTCAGTAGAACAGACCAGGGTTCCAGGCTGGTGGGCCATCATCTTCTACTTTGGGTACTAGGAGTACTGGACCAAAGAAAGGGTGTTGGACATGTGGGGAGCCACACTACTATCATGACTGCCTAGTGAAGAGGACTAGAGCATATGGATCATCCAGACCCACTACCATGTGAGATTTGGGCAAGGCCCATCAGATTCATGCAGTGGTGAATAACCGCCAGGCAAATCACTAGTCGACTATGCTCGAGACGTTAGGTATCGTCGCTGACCAGACCCTTAGTATTTTGATAGATCCCAGTGCTACTGAGAGTTTCTTTTTTGGTGCAGTGCTAAAAAGGATTAAGGTAAAGGTAGTCGAACAGGATGAGTTTATCTTCATAGAGATGGCTTCGGGAGTCAAACAGAAGATTGAAGGAAAGGTTATGAGTTGGACCCTTAACCTAGGAGAGTTTGTTACCAGGGCCAACCTGTACATCACAATCTTAGGATCTTATGACGTTATGATCGGTATGGACTGGTTGGAATCACATGAGGCGATACTCAACTGTAATATGAAATGATTGAGCTTGGTCAATGATTAGGGACAAAGACGCGTGATTGTAGGTCAGAACCAGGGATTTTCCATGAGGTTCATCTCTTCCTTACAGCTACGAAAGAGCATGCGCAAGGGGTGCAAGATTTATGTGATCCTTGCGTTAAACGAGAGGGGAGTAGCAGAAGGTCTAGAACACTTTTCGGTGGTGAGGGAGTTCATAGACATATTTCCTAAGGAGTTACCTGGGATGCCTCCGGAGAGGGATTTGAAGTTTACTATAGACCTAAAGCCAGGGACTGAATTGATAGCGAGAACGCCTTATCGGATGTCGACCTTGGACTTACAGGAGTTGAGAATGCAACTGAAAGAATTGTTGGACCTGGAACTGATATGTCCAAGTGTGTCACTGTGGGGTGCACCGGTTATTTTCATACGAAACAAGGATGGGTCGTGGAGGCTTTGCATTGACTACCGTCAATTTAACAAGGCAACGATCAAGAATTAGTATCCATTGTTGAGGATAGATGATCTATTTGATCAGATGAAGGGTGCGAAGGTGTTCTCAAAGATCGATTTGTGATCAGGGTATCACTAGTTACAGATCAAGGAGGATGATGTTCCTAAGACCACCTTTAAGACGAGGTTTGGACATTACGAGTTTACTATTTTATCGTTTGGATTGACAAACTCCCCAGGGGTATTTATGAGTTCGATGAATGGGGTGTTCCGTGAGTACTTGGACAATTTTATCTAAGTATTCATTGAAAATATTTTGATTTACTCTCAGATGACAGAGGAGCATGATGAGCACTTGCGCTTGGTACTACAGTGTCTGCAAGAGCACAAATTGTATGGGAAGTTGTCCAAATGCTATTTTTATCAATCGAAGATTCACTACTTAGGGCATGTCATCTCCGGCGAAGGTATCGTCATGGATCCAACAAAAGTCGAGGCTATTATGGAATGGCTTGCGCCGACGAATGTCCCATAAGTGTGTAGCTTTGTGGGTTTAGTAGGATACTATCGATGGCTCGTTGAGGGATTTTCGAAGACAGAAAATCCAATCACGGAATTGTAGAAGAAGAACAAGAAGTTTGTTTGGACCGAGAAATGCGTGGAAGCATTTCAAAGGCTCAAGGAGCTATTGAAAACAACACCGATACCAAAGGTCCTTGACATGGATGCGGAATTCTTGGTATGCACTGACACATCCAAGGAAGGCTTAGGAGGAGTCTTAATGCAAGATGGACGACTGATCACTTACATCTCGAGGAAACTGAGAAGGCATGAGGAGAACTATGCGACGTATGATTTGGAGTTGTTAGCCATCGTATATTCCTTGAAGGTTTGGAGACACTACCTTGTGGGACAAAAATTTGAACTAAATACGGACCACTGTGGACTACAACACATCTTTACGCAAAGCGACCTAAACGCGTGACAACAACGTTGGTCGGAATTGCTTAGCGAGTACGACTTCGAGATTACTTACATAAAAGGAATAGTGAACTGAGTGGCAGATGAATTGAGTCGGAGACCATGCATCTTTTTGGTGTTGCCTCTTCAAACGAATCTACATGAAAATATTCTAACCTTATAGCGTGACGATGACTGGTACAAAGAAGTCGAGGGTTTTATCGGACAAAACACAATGATGGTACCAAGATTTGAAGGATTTATGTTTGACGAAGATGGATTATTGAGGTTTAAAAATCGGATTTATGTACCACTGAATGACGAGTTGAGGAGCTTGATCCTAAGAAAGGATCATAGAGCAGTATACATGGCTCACCCAGGAGTCACAAATATGAGGGCGGACCTTAAACCCTTATTCTTCTGGAAGGGAATGAAGGTAGACATAGTAAACTATGTGGCCATATGTCTAGAATGTCAGTAGGTAAAGGCTGAACATAGACATCCAGTAGGATTACTACAACCACATGCTATTCCAAAATCGAAATGGGAGGTTATTTCGATGGATTTTATTGTTGGATTGCCACTAACAGTAAGGAGACACGACTCGATTTTCATAGTAGTAGACACTCTGATGAAGAGTGCTCACTTTATTCATGTGCGTATGACGTACCAGGCACCTGACATAACTAGAGTTTTCATCAGTGATATTGTGAGGCTGCATGGCGTGCCTAAGAGGATTATATTCAATCGTGGATCGATGTTTACTGGACGATTTTGGACGACTTTCCAAGAGGCCTTGGGAACCCAACTTAACTTTAGTACTGCGTACCACTTGGAGACTGACGGGCAGACCAAATGAATGAACCAGCCCTTGGAGGACATGTTGCGCATGTATGTGATGGACCAACAAAAGCGTTGGGAATAATTCTTGCCAGTGGTGGAATTTGCTTATAACAACAGTTACCAAAGCACCATTAAGATGGTGCCTTTTGAGTTTCTTTACAGGCGACCGTGTCAGAAACCTTTGAGTTGGGATCGGCTTGAGGATAGGGTCCTAGTGGGACCAGAAGAAATCCAATAAATGGAAGAGAAAATGCAAACAATAAGACAAAGGATTAAAGAAGCACAGGATCGGAAGAAGAGTTATGTCGATGCACACCGTGTCGACCGTAGTTACGAGGTTGGCGATCGAGTCTTCTTGCGGGTTAAACCACATAAGATCTTGATCAATTTTGGAAAGGGAGTTAAAATCTCTCCTAGGTTCGTGGGACCTTTCGAGATTGTGGAGAGAAAGGGGCCCGTAGCCTATCCACTAGCCTTGCCTGATTCTTTGAGGTGTATGCACGATGTTTTTCACGTATCTGTTTTGAGACATTATATTAGTGATCCTACACACATTATTGACATGAGTTCCTTGCAAGTATCAGATGAGGGGGCACTCACGACTGAGCCGATCCACATCCTGGATCATCGTTTTCGACAGCTACGACGTCGAACAGTAGATCAGGTCAAGGTCCAGTGGGACAACTATAGTCCGCACTCAGCGACCTGGGAGGACGCATATGATGTGCGCCAATAGTTTCCATTTTTGTTTGATAGATAGACTTATGATATTGTGATACACATTATTTCTTCACTTATACTGTGAAACTTCGGGACAAAGTTTGGACCAAGAGGGGGTGTATGTAACATCCCGCTCTTGCGCATTGAACGAACTTATTCTTTGAGGACACTTGCTCGCAAGTGATCTGGATTATTATGCTATTAAAACATTTGATTTTTATTATGAAGCATTATGGGTTGATGTCATGTTGTTTTGTTGCATTGACATAGAAAGGTGTTGTTGACTCAGTTTTACTGAGTGTGTAGGAGTTTGGACCTCGAGGATGCAGAGGAATTGATGGAACCCCTTAGACTATGGATCGAGTTGGGGAGTGAACTAATGGGGTTTGATTTTTTTATATGTGATATTAGTGCATCTGATTAGATGATATGATATGGATATATTTCTGACATGATTCGTTGATGATGTAGGATGACGATAGCTTGTCCACCAGAATCACATGTGGAGTAGAGAGGTCATGCTCGACTACCAGATATCTTGAGGGAGAGGTGTGGACAACATCCATGCCACAACCTACTAGCACTCCGGCCGTGGCTTGAACTGTAGGTTAACGATTACCTAGTTCGAGATTACCCACAATGCCATGAGGGCAGATTGTGACACTCGCTCACAATTATTCTAAGGGGCGTGCAATAAGGCAGGGGCCTTATTCCTTAGAGGCCCTTAGTATCCCACAAGATCATCTGGCGAAGTATTGACTCTAGGGGTTTTTGATGTCCACCAAGTCAGTCAAGAGGCGAGTGGCACCCTTAGATCACATGGTGCATCTTGAAGGGCACGTCACACAAGAGAAACAAAAAGAGGTGAGTGGCACCCTTGGAGCACGTGGTGCGTTCTGAAGGGCACGTCGTGCAAGAAAAGTGGAAAGAAGCGAGCGACACCCTTGGAGCACCTAGTGCGTCCTTAAGGGCACGACATGTGTTTATTTAATAATTGGATAAACCTAGATGAATTTAGGACAAATAAAGTGTTAAGGAAGACTTGAAACATTTTCCTAAAAAAAAAAATGTTGCCCAACCTAGGAAAATAAGGTTTAGGTCTAAATTTTACTGGTGATTAAATTTTATCTATTTAAAATTATATATATATATATATATATATAATGATAATCTTCATTAATCTTGTGACAAGAAGGGGGTAAGCAATTAAATTGATTTATAAAATCTTTTGGGATAAATTTAAAAAGGGGAAATCATTGTTTTACTTATTATGCTAATTAAAAAAAAATCATTAGAAAGAAAAAGGGAAAAAGGGTAAGTTTTTGCACTTGCCTTTTTGAGTTTAAATAAAAAAGGGAAAGAGGGAAATCTAAAATAATTAGGAAACTAGGAAAAAGCAGGAAACATATAAAGAAAGGGGAAACACAAGGAAAAATCAGAAAGTCTAACTTAGTAAGGTATCTAGCATTAAAGAACCTTCTAAATTAAACTAAACTAGTAATTTAATAATGGGGAAAGTCATTAAAACTTGTAAGAGAATTTGGGGACACCTAGGAGCGATTCTAGGAATGAATCTAGGTGGGTAAGGGAAATAAGGGTAATTAATTAATTAAAGAAATTAGTTTTTGGAGGAATGAAAGGGATGGGTGACACATGTACGGGGAGGATTTTATGAATTAATTTATTAAACATTAAATAAAATGGGATTTTGGGAAAGTAAGGGACTTCAAAACTCTATATAATGGAGGGAGGAAATTGATGATGGATCTCTTATGTTTGCATAACGTTACGCTGCAAAAATCTCTACTTGACTGACTTAGCTTGTGGGAGTTGGGAAACCCATCTCGGTGAGGGGTGGTAGCTCGGCCTTTCCAGGCGAGCTGGGAGCTAGCTAAATCTTTGGATAATGTGCATGGCCCCTTTGCGGCTCGAGGGGCTAAGGGGAAGAAGAGTACCCCTAGCATTGGCTGGGAGGTATCGGTGAAGTCTCATCGGTCGACAAGCGGGAGTTGCATGGAGCGCACGGGACATTAACTCAGAGAGGGAGATTGGGCAACAATACACTTCCTTTATTTCTATGTGGTAGATTGTTAGTGTGATTTATTCTTTTGGTTCTGTATGCTTAATCAAGTAAAGAATATGATATTCTTAGCATTCTATTTTATGACTAAAATTTCCCCATAGCCTTCTCTTGATGTTGATTGATTTCCCATGGCCTTCGATCCCTGCATGTCTTGACCGTTCGAAGTTTTTTTTTTATTGCAATGATTGTGGTTTATTTTTTCCTTCGTACCTAGCTCACCAGTCCATGCCTGAGGAGTCGGCCAGGAGCTTGATCTACGGTCATCGCTTCAACGTTAATAGACCTATGGATCTAAACACTCTGCTTTTCTGTGCGTGGATGATGAGCAAAGGATGTTCCTGTCAGTTGTCTACCTCTGATGTTTGTCCTTGGCTAATGGCTTTCCTTGCACCCTGATGCGTTTATTTAACCCTGCAGAATTTGATTGCTAGCGAAGTTTTTCTTTAAACTCGACATGTTTATATCTCATTGCTATCTCGTTTTTATATCTTGCTGGACCTTCCTGCGTTTTTACATCTCGTTTTGATTGTCTGGTGAACGCTACTTCTTCGGCTGCACTTCGTTGACTTGGGGGCGAATATGCACAACAACCCCCCCCCCCCCTTTTTTTTTAGGACAGTTGTTTGGATTTCCAGGCGCTTGACAAGCTACACTCCTTTCGTTTTAGACATCCAGTGTGTATTGGTTAAGAAAATATCATTCTGGCATGCTTGCACATCGATTTTGCTCATATAATAAATGATAGCCATGTGAATTTCCTTCTTACATGTGAGCCCAACGATTTTTCTTATATATGAATGATGGAAAATGTAAATTTCTTTCTGGCATGCTTGCACAACGATTTTTCTCATATGTTAAATGATAGCAATGTGAATTTCCTTCTGGCATGTGTGCAAAGTGATTTTTCTTATATATGAATGATGGAAAATGTAAATATCCTTCTGGTATGATTGCCCAATGATTTTTCTCATATATTAAATGATAGCAATGTGAATTTCCTTCTGGCATGTGTGCACAACGATTTTTCTTATATATTAATGATGGCAAATGTAAAATTCCTTCTGGCATGTTTGAAAAATGATTTTCTTATATATTAACTGATAACAATGTAGTGTCCATTCTTGTGTGTTTTTGCACAGTAATTTTCTTTAAATAATGATGACAGTGTAGTGTCCCTTCTGGTGCATTTTTTCACAACGTTTTTCTTATTTAAATGATGTCAGCAATACAATTCCTATCTGGTGTGTATGTGCAATGATTTTTCCGTATTTATTAATGACAACAATGTCATTCCTACCTGGTGTGTATGTGCAACGATTTTGAAGTATTTATTAATGACAACAATGTCATTCCTACCTGGTGTGTATGTGTAATGATTTTTCCGTATTTATTAATGACAACAATGTCATTCCTACCTAGTGTGTATGTGCAACGATTTTTCTGTATTTATTAATGACAACAATGTCATTCCTATTTGGTGTGTATGTACAACGATTTTTCCTTATGTATAAATGGAAGCTCCCTTATAGTGACTATATGATAGCCTTCCCAGACCTCCAGTTTAGACTTGGACAACATTTAATTGAACAAAACCGCCCTTAATGTTTAAACAGCCTTTAACGGAGCATAATCGTCTTTAATTGGTTTAGACATCCTTGAATGATTAGACAATCTTACTTCTTTCATGGATAGTTCTTAATTTAATTTAATTTAGACTTGTCAATTTGGTTTAATATTGATTAAAGAAGACTTGCCGAATTAATGCGAATTAATGTTAATTAGATTGAATTTAATGATTTAATTATAACGTAGAATTGTCGTTTGATTCGAAAGTAATGTTATTTAGATTGAAATGAATGACTGAGGTGTAAGGTAGAATGGTTGATTGTATTTGTATCAGATGGTAAGTTAAATACTAATTTATAATTTAGACTTGCTAAATTTATATGGATAATCAATGTCAAAACAATTGTAACTGTTGACTAGTTTAGACTGGATGAATGGTCGGGTCATTGATGATGTTATGTATTGGCTTGTGTCATCCCTTATTGTCGTCCTCGGGTATTTTTTTGACATGTTTCTTGGGGTGTGGGTGTAGTCTCCTTGTTCGTTGTTTCTTCCTAGCACGTCGGATTTATATAGAGTCTTCGGTCTGGATAGGATGTGTTGTGCCAAGTTATGGATGTGTCTATCACTTAGGGATGGAATGATTCCTAATAAGGGGATAATGGCGCGCCCAATTGGGTAGCGGCGAACGAGAACTTGGTCAGGTTCTGTGCGTTCTGAGTGGGTGTTGTCGAGCATTGTAAGATGTTTTTTTTTCCCTGGGTAGAACACCGTCATTGCGTGGGTTCGCGCGCCTTGAGGTCTAGTCTTGTTCGTCAAGGTCATTGTGTCGGGAGAGGGATGTTGTCCCTTAGCTTGTAGGTGTGTCTTGTTTTCATCGGGCGGGTAACTGTTCCTCCTTGTTGTACTTCTCATGTTTTTCCCAATTTCCCTCATGCCAGTGCATGGTGTCATAGTATCCTGTTGCCTGGACTGCGTGCTTGTGTTCGTCATCAGTGGTGTGGTTAAATTGTTTTCGTCGTCGCCTTCTTGCCCAAAAACAAAAACAAAAAAATTGCACTTCTTCTTTGCTTGTAGTCGTAAGACGAGGGGTCTTTACAAATTTGAGATGTCATATAATGCTTAATTCTAATTATATGAAATCACTTAATTTGCATTGTGATTGCAAAAAATTATCATTCATTTCATGCCATATAATGTTTAACTAGTTTTCAAGGTGAATTCTTTGTTGTCCAATAAGATACAATATGATCATTAAACATGTTTACAAACTTGATTAATTAAATGATACAATCAATGATTGCACGATATATATATATATATATATATATATATATATATATATATATATATATATATATATATATTCTTAAATATTTATACTAAACTTATTATTGATATTGATAAAATTAAAATAATGATAGTTAAATCTAATAAATTAATTTGGATTGTGATTGCAAAAACTTATCGTTATTCAATGCCAAATAATGTTTAACTCTTTTTTCAAGATGAATTCTTGATTGTCCAAGAAGTTATGATATTTGATTAAACCTTTCTTTTTATAATTGTTTTCGTGAAAAAAAAACATAATTTCATTCTTAGACGTCGTTCAACATTTCATAACTCCTTGCATGGAATCCAAACACATCCAACTTTGAACAAAATCATTGTCAATACAGCCCTTCATAGCCCCTCTACAACTCACATAATACTAAAAAACCATTCGAAAGGAACAAAAAGGTTCCAATCATTTTGTCCCAAACTTTCCCAAACATAATATTTGATAACAAAAACCATATTATAGTTCAAAAATACATGTACAAACTATCTACCTATGAGAACACAATGCAAAATAAACATATTGTCTCTCCCTTTTAGATGGATCTCATAAAAACAAATTTATTCATATTCAATGGAATGACCCCTCCACTTCCTTTTAGACATGCCATATTCCTCTAGCCAGTTGTAATCCATCCTTGGATAACCTCTTTGCCAACCCATTTCTCTCCCTGTATTCATTATGGAAAGAAACATTGTTAAAAGTAACCATAAAAATATGAATATCCTCTAGATGGGTCTCAAAGTGAAAATTTCCAAAGAATTTTCCCCTTGCATCTAGTTTATCACCATAAACAAATCACCAAATATTTGGATTTTGTAGCACCCTTTTTGGCTGGAAGGATAAGAGTTAGATTTAGGGCCATTATTTCTACAAAATTGTTTATCTTTGTGCCCTTGTCTGGGCCTACTTTAAAATTTAAGTTGTGTGAGTCCATTAAGTAAATTACACCACCTACTCCACTGAATTGATAATCATGTTGAGATGCTCCATCAAAATAGGTCCAGGCTCCTGATTTTTCACTTACTTCAAGTTTTGTTTGTCTTTAGGGATTTTCCTTTTTGCATTATTTAAAAACATTTAATATACTTAAACCATGTGTGCACAGTGGATTCTTGGAACATATTTGTCTTCAAATAAACTTGCATTTCTCGCAAGCCACACTCCCCAAGCTATAATAAGTGGCAAAGCTTTCAAATTTTTAACAACCATGTTCTCACACTTTATCTGTTTAAACTTTCCTCAACTAATGGACCTCTCCAAACATCTTTAAGTCCTATAATGATTTCCACTTCTTTCCAAACTTGAACGGTATAAGAACAATATAGAATCAAATGTTGGTTAGTCTCTTCAAATTATTTGCACAAGGAACCTTGCAAAATTTATCTTTCCTAACTTATATCCCATGTTAAAACCCTATTATTGAAATCCAACCACACAAAAATACAGGATTTTAGAGGACACTTGAATTTCCATATAGAATTCCACCACCAATCATGATTAACCATTCCTTGATATTCACATAATGCCTTGTAGCTTACCTTTGGTGTTTAAATACCTCTGGTTAGGTTCTTCAACTAGACAAATTCATCTTCCACATCCTTAATTCTAAGATAAAATGATATTAGACTTTTTATAAATGCATCCCATTCTAAAGCTTCGTGACCCATAATCCCAATCATACATGCATTTTTCCATTTGTCTCCAAAAATAATAAGGTCTAGATCAACCACCCGACAGAGTTTGCAAAACCCTTTCTCATGTAGAATTTGTATTAAATTTATAGACAATCTAAAGTTTAAATCACAAACAACCCAGGGATCCTCTCCCAACCTAACTCTAGTCTCTTTTCCCACCCTCCATTCTAACCATCTCCCAATCAAAGGAAAATCTAAAACAACATCATTCCATATTATTGAGACATTATGAAATGATTTTGTAGGCCTTCTTATCCAATAGTCAATTGTGTCTAGCTCAATGTACTTTTGAGAAACCACTTTACTCCAAAGACCTTTCCCTAAGCTAAGCCTCCACACACAATTTGCTGCCAAAGCCTTTGCAAATTGGTTAAAATATTTCAACCCCCATCCACCCATCTCTTTTGGAAGTGCAATTATCTTCCTTTTAAGCAAAGGTAAATCGCTTTTTTTATTTTACTCTTGACCAAAAACACATAAAGCTAAGTTTCCTTATTTCTCTATCACACATTTTGGAATGAAAGAAAGTTACATACAATATAAAGGAATAACTTCTATAATAGATTTGATTTGTACCAACTTCCCTCCTTGTGATAACTATCTATTATCCCAAGATTTTATCCTTTTCTCCATGTTTGAAATTAACTAGTCCCAATCATTTTTTTTATAATCATTTGGTTTAATATAAAAACCTAAATACTTTAATCCTCTCAGTAGGTCAACCTATTGATAAGGAAAAATCCATGACAGGTATCTTATATCATCCTCACTTACCCCTATGTAAGACATTGTTGACTTACCAAAATTTATCATCATTCCTATTGCAGTACAATACAAATCAATTATCTCATGTAGCTTCTATGCATCTCTTCGAGAACCATCAAAAAACAACAATATACCATCTACAAACAAAAAATGAGAGAAATATAAAGAATTCTGCAAATGAATGCTCTTGAAAAACCTAGTTATCTTAGCTTACAACGATGCTCTACTCAACTTCTACCACAATGAGAAAAAACATTGGAGATAAAAGACACCACTGCCTTAATCCCCTACGTAGCTTAACAAAATGGAGGAAAAACAATTAATCGAGACTAAGAAGGTCATAGTAGTCACACATCTCATAACCCAATTAAAAAAAGAAAGACTAAACCTCAAGTGAACTAACATTAGTCTTAAGTAAATCTAACTTGTCCTATCATAATCCTTCAAGAAATACAATTTCACCACCATCGTTTGAAGTCTCCTTGTTTTTATCATATGGAGCCCTCCTATATAGCCCCAATTACTTAATGTGTCTGCCTCCCTCAAGGAAATCAAGTTGCCCACTTGAAATCAAATCAAATAAAAATATTTTTACTTTCCTTGCTATAATATTTACTACAATTTTATAGATGTAATTACATAAAGAAATGGGTTCGAATTTCTCAAAATGGGAAGGATTTGTCTAATTTTGAAATGATTGTAATAAGGGTGGAATTGAAGGATGCAAGTGTCTTTCCAGAAGGTCTAGAATCCTCGGTAACCCTCAACAAATCATCCTCAATTTCCTCATAAAACCCTAAGAAAAAATCGATATGCTATTCATCAAGACCCAAGATTTTATATTTTGGAAAGAATGTGACACCTCTTGAAGCTCATCCTTTGATGCTTCCTCCAACAACCTCACATTGTCTTTATAATTCAAAAGACTAAAAAAATGTTTCCATCTTTACTACCTCAACTATAGTCACATTATTCTCCTCATAGATTTCACTGAAGTGTTCCACTCCTATTCATGTTATATCCTCAAAACTAGATACCATACACCCATCATTTCTTGGGACCTTCTAGATCGTGTTTAAATTTCTCCTATGATTGAAAACCTAATGGAAAACTTTGTGTTTTCATTCCTTTTGGAGAGCCAAAGGGATCTTCTCTCAAGTCTCCATGTTGCCTCCTTATCAACCAAAATATTCCTTTTCCTTTGTTCTAGATATTTCACCTTATTCTTATACTCATTTGGATTATCCAACATTATTTTGAAGATACAACTTCTCCAATTTAGATTCAACTAAAACAATCTCCTTCTCATCGTTATACTTCTTCTCATGAGCCCATGACATTGTTTCTTTCTTGACATTTTTTAAGTTAGAATCAAACTGGAGGGTTGTAGATTCCCTGAACGACCCATCAAAAGGAACCCATTGATATTTGATAATTCTAACAAAATCTACCTCTTATATCCAATTGGGATTGAATTTGAAAGAATTATGAGGTTTCCTTCTTACGAGTGCCAATTTCAATAAGACTGGAAAATGATCATATTATCCTCCAAAATAAATTCACTATCTCACCTTTAGCTTGATCATTGATAATTGACTTCGACACAAGAAACCTCTCTAACCTTTTTGCAATTATTTCCTCCCCCATCCTCATATTACACCAAGTCATCCTTAATTTTATAGGTTCAATGTCATAAAGTACAACCTCTTCTAATCGCTTAAGAAGAAATCAATTAAAGTGTCAGCCTAGGTTGTAGGTCCCTAAAATTCTAATTGTTGAAATAATGTAACTGCAAAGAGTATTCTTATTATTATTGATATATTATTTATAGGATTAATCCCCATTGTGGATTAATCATGTCGGTAATTGTATTAGGACCAAATCCCCTTTTGCGGATTGGTCAACAGAATAAGAAGAATAAGAAGTCGGCCCCAACAGTTATTATTGAGACCCGGAAATATAATAAAGGTGGGTTTACCCACCCAGAGTGAGAAGTCGGCCCTGCCATTGAAGACCCTTCACACGTGCCAGACTTGTATATATAGAGAGGTTAGCGCCTCACTTTATCACACAACATACTTGCTCATTCTAAGAAGCAAGTCTCGACTTACCAGTTGCAGAGAGAGAGAAGAGTGGCGCATCTTTTGGAGAGGACTATCTATATTGGTTTGAGTTATCTCTTGACATTGTGTTGGCAATTTATGATAAGGAAGTTTTTGTTGGGTTTTCTTCCTTTAGAGGGTTTCCCAGGATAAATGTTGTGTCTCTTGTGAATGTGTATTTCTCAATGATATTGTTCTTATGTTGCTCTTATCTATTGAAATGCAAAGACCTATAATAAGGGCATAAACATTAACATGGTATCAGAGCCAACCTGAAGGAAGCATATTTCACAAGAGAAAAACGTCACTATTGTAGTACCTGCAAATTAGGGTTTTTCAAAAGTGAATCTTTTCAGCTCCAAAACCACCTAGAAAGTTGTGCCCTCCCCCAAGGATCATTTTTCCACTTAGAGCGCACCTTTTCAGTGGCTAGATCTCCTGGAAAGTGAAACCCTAGTTTCACAAAGTACCAGAAAACCAGAAAACCAGAGTACCAAAAGTACCAGAAAACCAGAAGCACCAGTCCAGAAATCCGCAGATCAAGTTTGAGGGGGTAAAAGTTGGATTTTCGAAATTCCTACTGCACTAGATAACTCGCCTCAGCTCAGCGCATCTATCCCCTGGATCAGAATTTCAAAATTTGAAGTTTGAAAAATTAGGGTTTCCTCATAAAACCCTAAGTTGGAGTTGCAGTTGCAGTCTCAGAACCAGTTGCAGTTGCAATACCAGTTGCATTTGCAGCCGTAGAACCAGTTGCAATCACCCTTGAAGTTATCTCAAGAGTTGGCAATGATTACCGCTGCTACCAGATGGAGCCACTACTTGCAAATGCTATCAAAGATATGTACTTACATATGTTTAATGGTTAAACCCTAAAGAGTATTTGCAAGAGAAGGGATCTCTTGCCATATATCTAGAAGGATCTCAAGATCCAACACATTCAGAGGAATGATGCAACCCAGGTGTGATTATTCTGATATACATCTATTTTTCATGACATTATCAGTGTTGCATGTTGAAGCTATGATAAAATTATAATTGAAAGTTGATCATAGAGATTATCCTCTAACCTAACCTTTTGTCAAGCTAATGTATTGTCTTAGTACAGAAGACAGGTTGAAGAAAGCACTCGTCACTTGAGTGAAGGAGACCTGGAAGAAAAGAAAGCACTCATTCTTGAGGACAAGGCTTTAGGTTTGATTAATCAAGATTCAAAGGTACACATGACAAGTTGATGACTATAGTTGAGATAGAAGTCCTTATAAAGTATTACACCTAATAGCATGTGAGCATATAGAGGTATATTCTTTGCATGTTACAAATAACACCTCCTCTAGGAGAAACCTCGTGTGTTAGTTTCAGGTTGCCATGGAAGAATGCTTGGTCCCAACACTATGAGAGTATTGACCTCATTTTGTATTGTATTCCTTACCTTTAATATTTGCTTCAGATAAATTATAAGTGATCGCTCTAAAGGAGCTACTGTGATGATTGTTCGTGCTATTGCTTTATATTATCAAGAAGGATATTATTCTTGCTTGTTGTTTTGTTGACCTTGCTCCAGGTCACATGAGGAAGCTATAGCGAAGGTTGCAGAAGGAAATGTGCTAAAGGAGAGACCGTAAATGAAGCAATCATCATTGGAAGAGAAGAAGGTGACTTGCATAAGATATAGGGTCACTCAGAAGCTGCCATGACCCATGCCATTAAAGAATCTTGGCATCGAAGATTAGCTCACTTCAACTAAAAGGTGCTACCATACATATGCAAAGCGATCACAAGTTTACCAGAACTCAAAGGTGACCATGAAGGCGTATGCAATGGATGTGAACAAGGGAAGAACATCAAGAAATCGTTTCCGAAGAGGGACATCAAGACAGAAGGAGTCCCAGAACTCATCCATTCAGATGTGTGTGGCCCAATGCCATCATCCTCCATTAATGGGTATGTATACTATGTATCGTTCATTAATGATTATTCTCGTAAAAGACCTAGATATATTTGAAGTGTTCAACAAGATCAAGGAATTCAAAGCCTTGATAAGAGAACCTTTCTGTAAGGAAGATTAAGATACTCATGTCAGATAATGGAGGAGAATATACCTCAAAAGAGTTCGTGAACTTATGCAAAGATGTTGGGATCAAGATCCCCAACAAAACGGTGTAGCTGAATGGAAGAACAGAACCATGCTGGAAGCGGTGAAGATCAAGATCTTCCTATGTGCTTATGGGAAGAAGCAACAATGACATCTGTTTATGTGCAGAACCGATTTCCCCATAGTGCACTTGGGCTCAAGACACCATAAGATATGTTCACCTGAAAGAAGCTAGAGGTAATCCATGTCAAAAATATTTGTCTATCCATTGCTTATTCATATACCTAAAGAAAAGAGAAACAAGTTGGACCCTTCAGGAAAGAAGGGAATATTTGTGGGGTCTCCAAGGCCTTCAGAATCTACATACTAGGTCACCGCCACATTGAGATTAGTAGGGATGTGACCATTGATGAAGAAGAAACACTTAAGAAATAAAAAATATGCCAGCTTAAAGAAGTATATGAAGAGGAACCTGTAATTCCCAGGATTGCAGAATTCATGAGGGAAGTTCCCAGAACTGCAGAACCTGTAAGGGAAGTCGTAACTTCCCCTGATGAGGAGACTCCTAAAGATCATGATATAACATAAGTTCAATAACCTCCTCAAATGACCTTCTCCCATAAAAGAAATCCTGCTTGGGCAAGAGAGCTTATTCAAGATGGAGAGAAGTATGGTTTTCCAGAAGGAACCACGAGATAGGTGAAAATACCAAAGCCATTCTCCAGTTACACAGCTTTGATGTGCAATCTACTTGATGAAGAACCTACATGCTTTGAAGAGGCCATTCAAAAGAAGGAATGGGCAGATTCCATGACAGAGGAATACCAATCCATAATAAAGAATGATGTATGGGAAATAGTTCCCAGACCAAAAAGTAAGGATGTGATGTCATCAAAATGGCTCTTCAAAATAAAACATGTTGTTGATGGAAGTATTGAGAAATATAAAGAAAGATTTGTCGCTCATGGATTTTCCCAGAAGGAAGGCATTGACTATGAAGATACATTCGCTCCTATGGTCATATACACTTCGATCAGAACCATCATAGCTCTTGCAACCAAGATGAAATGGAAGTTGCATCAGATGGACGTGAAGACAGCTTTCCTGAATGGTGTTATTGAAGAGGAAGTGCATATAGAGCAACCCCAAGGATTTGAGGTTGAAGACAGGAAATCTCATTTTTGTCGATTGAAGAAAGCCTTATACAGATTGAAGCAAGCTCCTAGAGCTTGGTATGGCCGTATAGACATTTTCTTGATGATCTTAGGATTTACCAAGAGTAAAGAAGACTCAAATATCTACTTCAAAATTATGGATAATGAGCCAGTAATCTTACTGCTATATGTGGATGACTTATTCTTAGATGGAGAAGAAAAGTTCATTGCTGAATGTAAAAAGAGACTTGCCACAGAATTTGAAATGAAGGACCTTGTCCTAATACATTACTTCTTAGGTCTTGAGGTATGGCAGAGTCCAGAAAGGATCTTCCTTAAACATAGTCGAAATCTTACAGAGATTTGACATGCTAGAATGTAAGTCCATGAATACACCCATGGAAATGAAGCTGAAGTTGTTGGTCGATACTTCGTCAGACTTGATAGATGCCACACTATACAGACAAATTATTGGATCACTGATGTACCTGATGAACACCAGACCAGACTTTTTTCTGCAGTGAACACCTTGAGTCAGTTTCTAGTAGAGCCCAGACGTGTTCACCTAATGGCTACAAAACATGTGATGAGGTACCTTAAAGGTACAATGGATTATGGTCTTAGCTATGATGGAGATCATGACTTCACATTGAGTGGATACACTGATTCATATTGGGCAGGAAGCATTGCTGACAGAAAAAACACTTCCGGACCTAGTTGTTAGATGTAAAGCAAGATGATGATGTGTTCCTTGCTTCTGACCTAGTTGTTAGATGTAAATCAAGATGATTCCTTGCTTCTGACCTCGTTGTTAGACGTAAAGCAAGATGATGATGTGTTCCTTGCTTCTGACCTAGTTGTTAGACGTAAAGCAAGATGATTCCTTGCTTCTGACCTTGTTGTTAGACATAAAGAAAGATGATGATGTATACCTTGCTTATGACCTAGTTGTTAGACATAAAGCAAGATGTGACTGACACTAAGCTACCAGCTTATCAGCTGTGACATTGAGCTAGTGTAGTATTGTGATGAGCCAACCTAGTGTTGTGATGAGGTCTCATTTTTACTGATACATATTGATGCAGATGATGATGGAATTCTTTCGAGAATGACGATGCTGCTGATGAAGAAAACTTTCGATGACTCGTAAATGTGCCATCCAATGTTCCAAGATGATATTGATGATATTGTCCTCCTGATTCCACTGATGATGCAGACATCTCTCGCCTGATGCTATTGAAGAATACCCTTCTTGTTAAGGGGGAGTGTTGAAATAATGTAACTGCAAAGAGTATTCTTATTATTATTGATATATTATTTATAGGATTAATCCCCATTGTGGATTAATCATGTCGGTAATTGTATTAGGACCAAATCCCCTTTTGTGGATTGGTCAACAGACAATTGTAATAGGTAGAATAAGAAGTCGGCCCCATTAGTTATTATTGAGACCCAGAAATATAATAAAGATGGGTTTACCAACCCAGAGTGAGAAGTCGGCCTTGCCAGTGAAGACCCTTCACATGTGCCAGACTTGTATATATAGAGAGGTTAGCGCCTCACTTTATCACACAACACACTTGCTCATTCTGAGAAGCAAGTCTCGACTTACCAATGGCAGAGAGAGAGAAGAGTGGCGCATCTTTTGGAGAGGACTATCTGTATTGGTTTGAGTTATCTCTTGGCATTGTATTGGCAATTTATGATAAGGAAGATTTTGTTGGGTTTTCTTCCCCTAGAGGGTTTCCCAGGATAAACATTATGTCTCTTGTGAATGTGTATTTCTCATTGATCTTGTTCTTATGTTGCTCTTATCTATTGAAATGCAAAGAACTATAATAATGGCATAAACATTAACACTAATGTCCCCAAAGAGAATTTGAGATCTCCTCCTAAGATAACATTTCCATGATTGAGCATGTCCATTCTAGAAACCCTCTCCCAGTAGGTATGTTTATCACCATATGGTCCATAAATGTTCAAGATAATAAACTCTTCACCTAGTTCCTAGGAGAATAACATTGTTTCCAAATGTGAAACTCAAAACCAAATATTATAGTAAGATAAAACCCTAAATATACACCCAACTATTAGATCCCTTAATCTACCTCTAGAGTCTACATGATTAAATTCCCAACCCTCCATCATTCATTCAAAATCAACTACAATTTTACCACCTCCCATGGATTCCTACAAAATTAAAATGTTAGGCCTATGAGACTCTGCAAGCCTTTTTAGGGCCTATTTTTTTGAGGTATTTCCTAGCCCTCAATAATTCAGAGATAGAACAATCATGTCTCCTACTTCATAGGGGCAATATTTTCTCTACAAGCTCCCATAAGATAAAGTTATCTACTAGAAAAAACTTTACTTTGTCTGCTCTTGAGCAATTGATCCAAAATGGATCATTATAAAATTTATCATCATACTTCTAAGTAGAAAAATTGGAGTTATTGGCTTGTAGGGCCCATTTTAAGGGCAGGTCTTACTTTGGTGATTTGTGGTCTAGAACCTTCTAGAGCCTATTTGAGTCCTTAAATGGTATTTCTTTGGGGTCATATATTTGTAAACAAATTTCACAAATCCTTGATGTTGTTCTACACTTCGAGAGCTTTCCAACAACACAAATATCACCTCAATTAGAGTATGTATGTGGAAGTTATGCTTCCCACAATTTGACCTATCTTGTTGACCACCATGAGTGGATGCCATATCCACTCGCATTACTTACACATGTGGAGCTAGTCATGCATACACTTTCAAGAGGATTATAGAGGGTTCAAATCCCTAACCCCAATCAAGAGTTGAGGCATGCAAAAACCCTAACCCTAACCTTAGATGGTTGTTAAGATATGTTAAACACTAGGCTGATAGGAAAGGACAGGTTTCCATTCATATTGTATTGAATATCGTTCTATAGGAGAGTAGAGCAGTGAAAGTGGGATATTGAAGAAGAATAGAGAAAGTAGAAGATCATGTAATAGTGATATAAAGGCCACAGTGTCCATGGTAATTCCATAGTGAGTGCCCCTTTCTTTGTATATGCATTTCATCACCGAGAAGAAAATAGTAGAGAAAAGGCCTCACCTTCTAGCCAACTTATTGCCATATTCTTTTTTCTGAAGGTACATCTTATGTTCATTATGTGGGTGTTGTGTTATTTGCTTAGCTTCTTTAATTTTAGTTTCAATAAGTTAATTCATTAATCTAGTAATGTTAAATCTAAATCTTAAGTGAATAATTGCATAATAATCAATTACAAAAACTTGTAAGATCTGTTATGACAAATTGATCTAACGAAACACCCATGACACTTTATAGATCAATACCAGGGGTTGTGAGCTAGGGAGCTTGGCATCTTGTATATGATGGGGGATATACTTTTTCTATTTCACTTATAAAGGAACAACCTTTTACTTATAGATAGATTTGAAATTTGGTGGAAGACTAAGAAAGGAACTCAACAAAATTGATATATTTGGAAATTTTTTTAAGAATATCTATTGGCTAGGACATCTTAATCAGGGTTTGAAAATAACATATATACTTACAAGTGTTGCTTCCAAATTTCAAGAAAGGTTAGAGTTATGTTTATTGGAAGGGATGGTGTACTACTCTAGTTATTGTTTTCATGTTGTTGATTACCCTTTTTTTTCGGGTGGATTCATCATTCATGAAACCCCTACCTTCAAGGTGCTTAGCATGGATACTCTAGAGTATTTCTAGGGCCTTTTAAAATCATTTCAAGCACTATCCTAAATATATCATTTATAGACCCGTCGATGATTGAAGGTAGTAGTAAGAAGGATGCATTTATGGAAAAAACCATTCCATATTCTTCCTTCTTAAAGATTAGTGGTTGACAAGCAAAGTTTATGGGCTATTTAGTCATAAACTCGCCACGGTGGTGGAGATATTTAGATTCAATTTTTTCAAACAAACAATATAAAGAAGTGCTCACTCATAATGAGGTAAAGAAGACATAGTCAAAATTTTACTTGAGGAACTACCTAGCTATAAAATGGACAAGTGGTAGTACTGTATGGTATTAAGAAAAAAATATAGCCCAATATGAGAAGAGCTCCCATTTTTTGGTTGAGTATTGCTTCTATATTTGGAAAAGAGGTTACCAAGTAGTTTTTCTTGGATCATGCCTTTCCTAAAATGAGAACATATGGCATGCTATTGATTATTTCAAATTCAAAAGGTCAACATCAAATGAGACCGTGATCCACATATGAGGAAAGGAAATTGTTTTGTTATTTTCATCTTGATAAAGGAATACAACCTCTTTAGGAGGGTTCCTTAGAACTAAGGGTTGTTGTAACAACCATTTACCATCTTTACACATGTTTCAAAGCCCTTCTCATTTGATTAGTTTGTGGCTTACACTTGTCATCATTCAAGAAGGAGATCACTTCATCATTTAGAGGAATGAACACACATCTCAAGGTCACTCTACTCAAGAAACCCTTGAAAATAGGAGATCTCACGTGGTTGAAGGACAAGTGACATATGAATTTACCATGTCAAATGCGTTTATAACCTCCAATAAAAAACACCCTAGGGTTTTTCCCTATTATATTATTTTTCCTTGGAGGGAAAAGTGGATCTAAAATCCTCTAAATTATATTTTATTAGAGAGTTGTTAAAGAGAAAGGATATAAAAATAGGATTGCACCTCATTTGCAAGGCATGGTTGGATTTGTGGGAGATCCCCTCCAAGCCTAGTTAAAAATATTTAGGGGATGAATATAAGGGTTTATTCTATGTGAGGTTATCCATTTCTCTCCCTTTTTCCTGAGTTATTTTGACTGTTGGAAATTATAGATACAAATTTGCTATAATGATCTTGGAATATGTGAATTTTTTGTCCTAAAGAGGATGCTTGGGTTGAGGTGAAACTCTCCCTTTGTCTGGTTGTAATCCTTGATTTTGGTGGATGGATTTTGTTGTTGTAATATCATAGTTAGGGATATCTATTTTCTGTTGGTTGATCATTCTAATAAAGGGATTCATTCTTGTGTCTTCTTCATTTATGGTTTCATATGTGGTTGTCCTATATCTATGCATGGTTTCACATTATTACTTAGTTGAATTTGTACTTATTTGAGAGGAGCATCTTTGAAAGAGCTCTCCTATAATTTTTTGTATGTTGAAGTTAATCCTTTTCGTTAGTTTGAGCATGTTTATAACAACCTTCTTATGCCTTATCTATATTGTTCAAACCCTTTTGAATGTAATATTGATTCCATCCACTACTACATATGATGTTGAAGTCTGACAATGCATTCTGGACAAAATCCATCTTACCGTCGGACGTTACTCACTTCCAAGATCTCTCTTATGTACCACATGTACACCAAGATCTCTCTTATGTCTCTGCAAAATTACAAGGTCTAAAACATACCAAAAAAATAAGTTATAAACAAAGTTATCAACTTAATGAGAACTGTGACCTCAAAACGAGAACTATGGTGAAAAAAACCCATATTTTTGTGTCAAAAACACCAAAATCAATCCCTGTTTCAAAAAATGGTGCTACCAGTAGCACCCCTTTTTTGCAGAGTGGTTAAAATTGTGACTTAATTGAAACAATCTTCCCGATCATTGTTTTGACAACAATATTATTGCATAAAATTGATCCTCAAATCGAAAAGTAATGCTATTGGTAGCACCCTTCTTATTTTTTGAGTTAAATTTGCGACTTATTCGTAATAGTACCAATGATTGGGGTCACTATTTCAATTAAGTCGCAATTTTAACTCCAAAAATAAGAAGGGTGCTATCGATAGCATCACTTTTCAATTTGAGGGTCAATTTTATGCAATGGTATTGGTTGTCAAGATAATGATCGGGTGATTGTTTCAATTTAGTCACAATTTATACCACCCTGCAAAAAAGGGGTGCTACCAGTAGCACCATTTTTTGAAACGGGGGTAAAAAATGTGACCTCTAAAAAACAAGAACTCTAGAGAGTTCTCGTTAAGTTGGTAAAAATTTTTATAGCAAAAATGTCAATTTGACCTATTTGAAACTGATTTCAGAAGCATTCAAAAACCCTAACTTCCATAGGGCATATACCAAATCAACATCTCAAATTTGTACCACATGTACACCGAGATCTCTCCTCTCTCTCTCCCAAATTTAAAGGTTTGAAATGTGCTAGAAAAAAGTTATCACAAAAATGTCAAGATGACCTGAAGATTGTTATCCCCGATTTCTAGGGATAACTAGGAGATCATGTCTCAAGGCCCACAAGTCCTAGACATGGAGTACCAAGAGAAGGATTGACCTGAGCATGGCCCTGGAGGGCCCATCTTTCTTCTCCTTCATCAGACTTGTCTTCTCAGCAGCAGCAGCATCCATCACCTTCGACTTGGACTTGCATCGGAGAAGACTCTTGCTCCATGAGGTAATTGGTCCAGGTATCATGGTATGTGTCATTTTTTATCATTGTAACCTTTAGATATATGCATCAAATTCCTTTTATTTCTAACAACTGCTTGGATCTTACATTGACCCACTTGACCATGGTTGGGGGGACTGACGGGGTGTCCTAGAAAGATTGTACCCATAGGTTTTGGTTTGCCACTGGGGGGATTTCTGAAGAACCATCGTCCGCTCCCATCATATCATAACTTTTACATCTTACCTCCCACTCATCTGCCCCATTCCCCTAGTCCGAGCCTTAAGATGATCTGTTTGTAGGGTTGCACCTTATCTCATGGGAAGAAGGGGATAAAGGCCCAGAAGGTAAAAGAAGCTGGTAAAAGATAAAAGCCATAAAACAATGAAACCTAGAGATGCCTCGCCCAAGGATCCCCGAGAAGGCAATAAAAATCCTCTCAACAAGAAATAAGAGGGACCCGAAGAAAAATAGCAAAACAAGACCTAGCCAAGAGGATAGGGGGTCTCATCACGAGCCATCCTATTATGTTCATGGGTACCTAGCGGTATGACATTGCCATTATTTGGTTACCACGCCAGGGCAGTGACCTTTGGTTGCATGGCCAAGGGAAAGGGGGTCTCATCACAAGCCAACCTTCCATCTCTGTGAAAGTGCTTGTGGGTAACACTGTCAACTTTGGTCACCACGCCAAGGTAGTGTCCTCTAGTTAGACCTTGAAATAAAAAAGAGAAGAAATAAATAAAAGAAAGAATATAGGCAATAAAGGGCTTGGAAAGAATTGCATCCATGACGGGTACAAATCGCCTTCTACAAAGGCACCCACAAGTAATATCATGCATCCCTGTCTTTCACTCTAACCATATGTTTGGACATCCCCTTAACCACATCACCTCGTTTCACATGGCTTGGATGGTACCCTCTGGAGACTTTACTTTTCTTACGGATGCTGGCCCAATAGGGTGTTTTGTCTTTTTCCTCAGCTTTGTATTGTAGGTCATTGTAATGTCTTTGAGCTATTGATTGATATATCAGGGGTTTTATGCATGTATTTGATAACATTAATGATGAAACATGATTAAAATTTCTATGATCCTTGTGACTAATGAGCCCATGGAGGGTGAAGTTTTTTATGTGCAGGACCATGCCTGACGAACAGGTACCAGTTGGACCGGTCCACATGGGGGATGACTAGTTCAGACCTCCATGGGGATAAAGAGCCCATCAGATGGTTGTTGGGACCCCATCAAGGGTAGAGACAGGATAGTGATTGGTCGAGCCTTTGCACATGAGAAGAAGAAGTGTTGAAATAATGTAACTGCGAAGAGCATTCTTATTATTTTGTTATTGGATTAAATCCCCATTGTGGATTAATCATGTCATTATTATTATTTTTATTATTAGATTAATCCCCATTGAGGATT
>ML789363.1:384196-417461 GCA_009831015.1 Picea engelmannii
TTTGCTGGGTTTTCTTCCCCTAGAGGGTTTCCCAGGATAAATGTTGTGTCTATTGTGGATGTGTATTTCTCAGTGATCTTGTGCTTATTATGCTCTTATCTTTATGAAATGCAAAGAACTATAATAATAGCATAAACATTAACGAGAAGGACGTTCCACCCAGGACACTTTGGTTGAGCCCAGCCCAGGGGGGTTGACCCACTTCAAATGGAACATTTTCCTTTTGATGGCCAGGACGTCACCTAGGAGCCATTGACGCCACCTTGAACGTGTGGCAATTTGATAGGACAACTATCACGTGTGGCAACTTGGAGGATCCCAGAAAGGGCTAACGTCTGACTTTTGGATGCTGGACTAGCCCCAAAAGGGCTTAACGTCTCCCTCAAAGGGGATTGACGTCTCACTTTTTTCTCATTTAGGTCTTTTACTTAGCATTTAATGTAAAAACAATATGATTTTGGTTTGTAGCCCTGCCGGCTATTTTTAATGACCTAATTTTAATTATAGGTCATGATACACTATATATTGAGGATGGTTTTCCCTCATTTGAACAAATAACACACAACTCACTCTCTTGTGAGGTCTAATCTTTGCGCCCTACTTGGGTATTTGGTCTTTTAAAGTGAGGTGCACTTGTTGATGGAAGGATTTTCTTGGCATGTTTGGCATTTCTCTTGAAGGAAGGTTTACAACTAGGGTTTGCATATGCTTTTCATCATGATATGTAAGTGATTTTCTTGCAAAAATTCTTAATTGAATGGTTGTAGGTTTATATTATTGCATTTGCTTATAAATTTGCTGATTTTAAAACCCTAGGTGACAAGCACACAAGTAGGTCCTTGTTTCATGTCCCCTTAGAGATAAATTTTCAGCCATTGAAGAAGGAAAGAAGAGCCTAGCCTTTGCTACACTCTTTTCACCTTTTTCCCTTTGAGCTAGCTGTGTTTTTAAAGGTTGAAAAGGAGGTGACGTCCTAGGCCTAGGTAATCTACACCTAGGGCCATCCATCGTCTAGGGTTTGGTGATAAAGCCTTGCCATTGCAACACTTTCCCTCACCTCATCCTCTTGTTTTAAATTATCTTTTATGCTAGCCGTTTGCCAAGTTTGACCTAAGGAAGGAGGAAAGAGCACGAGGCCTTGCTTAAGCAACACCAGAGTGAGCCTCTTTCCCCTAGGGTTTTGATTCTAGGGCCCTGCCATTGCAGCACTCTAGAACCCTTCCCTCTTATCCTTAGCCTTTATCCCTTCAAATCTTGCATCCTCTCCTTAATTGACTCCATCTACCCTTAGGCACTGATCTTAGAACCACAACATTGAAGTGATAGTGCTCAAACCAACTCTCAAAACTTTTAAATTTGAAACCCTAACTAACTAGATAACCCTAACTAGGCTAACGTCACACTTGGTTATTCCATATTGACGCAACAAATTTTGATGATATTCAATTAGATGATGGTTGAAAGCATTTATTGAGTAAATGATTGATTAAATACATTGTTAGCCACATCATCTCAATAGTTATTGATGAATTAATACTTTTCCATTGCTATATTGATAAAACGTTGATCTCATTAAGATATGTTGTTTCACATTGCTTATATATTGATGTCAGATAGTTACATGAAGTACTAACCCACTGAATTATAGCCTGCATATATTCTTTGCTACTATCTTGTTCCGGGCAGGTGTTCTCATTTGGGCATACACTTCTTTATTAGTTGATTAGCCAGACTATCTAACCTTGGTGGTAACCTGTGAGGAGGGACTTTGACCTTAACCTTTATGTCTTTGCCTCTTCAAAAACCCAAGTTACTGGGGACGTCTCCCCTAGGCTAACCTCCCTAAATAGAAAGAACCTCCCCATTGTGGTGACATTGGGTGGGGAAGGTTCTTGTTACGCCAGTTTGGCTTCTATCTTCTAGCCTTCGAACCTAGCTACAAACTGTGCGATAACACTTTGGCGCCATTGTCAGGGAATACTAAGTAAATCTTCTCAAACGACAAACCTTTTCGGTGAGCCTTGCCTCAGAGACATTTTCTTACAAGCTTACCTGGCGAATCCACTAGGGTGTGTTTTCCCCTTTTCTTTGGTAGTTTCAAGTAAACTATTTGGAGACTCCACAAACTAGAAGGAGATTCAACAATCCTGCTTTGTCCTTCAGAAGGAAGCCTCACTTAAACTCTCCTGTTGTCAAATCACTTTTCGGGAATGGCCTTCCTTTAAGAATCATGTCTACCTCTATGACCGCTACAACAAACCCAGTCAACAATCAAAGACAATGGCCATCTACCCTTTTCAGGCCATTAGACATGTCAGCCATACCTAGCTATCTTAGGCAAATGCCACCCAAGTATGAGAAGTGGTTGCCTAAGTTTACCGGTACTGACACCGTCAATGCCGAAGAGCATATGAGTAACTTTTGGGTATTCTTTCAGCTTCATCCCATCAATGATGATGTTGAATATTTGGTCATGAAGTTATTCTCCGCTACTCTTTATGATGCCTCAAGGCATTGGTACCTCAGTCTTCTTGATGGAAGAATCAAGACCATGGATAGACTTGAAGAGGCCTTTCTCAAAAGATGGAGTATCAAAGAAGACCCTAACATGCTTCTCACTTGACTGAATAGCCTTGCTAAATATGAGAATGAGTGCATTCGAGAGTTTCACACTAGATTCGAGACTTTGTTACAAACAATTCATGCAAGCCATCACCCGAAAGATGATTACCTTGTTCATATTTATACCAGATCTTTCAATGGCCAACTAGGGTATCTCCTTAGAGAAAAAAACCCCCAGTCCATTCTAGAAGCCCAAGAGCTCGCCACCAAGATAGAAGGGAACCTCCTTTCATCTAAGATTGAGCCCTTTGCTAACCCTAGGGGGAGAATAGATACCAAGCAGAAAATAGTACACAATGTTGATCCTACTTCAGATCTCTGCTCAAGTATCAACAAATTACAAGCCTCCATGGATGGCAACATAAAAAATCAAGAAGAGATGATGAACCAGATTGTCAGACTTGAAAAATCCTAGATCCAAGCACCTAGGCCTCCGTTCAAAGGGAAGTTCCAGAAAGGGAATCAATTTTACAATCCAAAGAATGAAAACGAAGTTCCAAATACCTTGGCCCCTACAAACGTTGTGGATGAAAACCCTTGGTGCCTGGAGTGTAGTGAAGCACACTGGGAGCATGAATTTCCTTATAACGCTAGCTAGCAACAAGTCAACAATTTGGATTGCTTCATGAACTTTCCTGAGATAAATATCACATATATAGAACATCAACAAGCCATGAGGGAAGCATCCAGAGCAGAAAGGATGGCATTAATAAACAACTTGGACCAGGAATTACGAGAAAAGTTAAAGAAACAAGAAGTTCAAGTTTATAGAAGGAAGAATCTGAAACAACCTACCGCTGATCAGCCAAAACCCTAGCCTCTTGAGGTGCTTCTTCCTAGGACATCCAAGACTGGTAAGGTTGACCTTAACTTTGACTTTGAAGGGGCTTTATCAAAGATGCATGTGAATGTTCCCCTAAGAGAAGCAATCAAGATCCCATCCATTAAAGAATGCTTTGATACTTTCTTTTCGAGATCAGATGAACCTATGGACCCCCCTATTATGTTGCAAGCTGACCATTTCAGGGTCCAGTATGGTGAAAACCCTCCCTTCTTCATGAATTTAACAATGAACAACAAATATCTTAAAATTGCATGCTAGATACAAGTTTTGGTGCTAACATGATGTCTCTTAAAGTCGTGCAACAAATGGGTTTGAAGATCACTAGGCCTTACAAGAATGTGTGTGGTTTCGAATCTAAAGCAATACCCACACATGGGGTGGTTGAAAATGTTGAAGTGCACTTAAAATAATACCTCGAGAAGATAGTCCACATAGATATTATAGTGGTTGATGTCCCAGATGTGTGGGGGATGTTGTTATCCAGGAAGTTTGGTGCAATGATAGGCGGTTCCCTAGAAATGGACCTCACCTTCTTACGATTACCTTTGAAAGATGGGACGATGGGACGTCTACTCAATGTACCAATAACTGGGAATCATGTGTAGGATATTGTTCATCCCGTAAATAATGACAAAGCGCAGAATGATGTAATACAAACTCTTCAAGAATACTCTCCAGAAGACATGCCCTTTGCAACAGAAGAAGACTTTGATCAGATCGAATGTCCCAAAAAAGAAGAATACCAACAACTCCTAGATGAATTCAAAAACAATGAAGTTGGGTCGGTGAAGATATTGAAAAAGAAAAATGAAGATGACGTACAAATCCACCCGTCCCAGCAAGAAGTCTTTGCAGCAGAAGCCCACCCACCTCCCTTAGTACAGTACACCAGGATTGTTCAGGGAACGACCAAATACAAAGTCAGAAAATATAAGGAGGGAGATATGGTATGGATGTGGGATACTCAGAAAGGAGAGCCAACTAATGTAAAAGGAAGCATGCAGTCATGAATCAGACCTTTCAAAGTTGGAATGGAATCAGTTGATAACTCATACTACTTGTCCACTTTGGAAGGAATAAGGCGCCCATTGCCTATCAGCGGGCACCTCCTCAAACCCCACCAAGGTTGTGGTGTTAATGTTTTATGCCATTATCATAGTTCTTTGCATTTCATAAGATAAGAGCATAATAAGAACAAGATCACTGAGAAATACACATTCACAAGAGACACAACATTTATCCTGGGAAACCCTCTAGGGGAAGAAAACCCAGCAAAAACTTCCTTATCATAAATGGCTTATACAATGTTCAAGAGATAACTCAAACCAATACAGAAAGTCCTCCCCAGGAGATGCGCCACTCTTCTTCTCCTCTCTCCAACTTCTAATTGCAGCTTGCCTCGTAAGAGAATGAGGAAGTGAGTTGTGTGTTTGAAGTGAGGCACTAGCCTCTTATTTATATCAAAATGGCACGTGTGAAAGGTCACAACTGGCAGGGCCGACCTCTCACTCTGGGTGGGTAAACCCACCTTTAATTAATTCTTGGTCTTCCATTATAACTGTTGGGGCCGACTTCTTATTCTGCACTTTGTAATTGTCCGATGACCAATCCGCAAAAGGGGATTTGGTCCTTATACAATTACCGACATGATTAATCCCCAATGGGGATTAATCCAATAACAATAATAATAATAATGACATGATTAATCCGCAATGGGGATTTAATCCAATAACAAAATAATAATAAGAATGCTCTTCGTAGTTACATTATTTCAACAGGTGGGACCTAACTCCATAGGTAAGTATAGGTAGGTAGGCATTTTCCATGTATTATACCATCTGCATTTCATGATAGTTTGCTTCCTCACTTGCATATTGATTGTTTTATTTCAGTCGTATACATATATATATTACGGGGTGGAAATACCACCCCACCTTTGTTACTGATGCCTTTTTCAAGTTTGAGCAGGTCTGCAGGTTATGCCAGAGATTTTGAGGTTCTCATGCGCTCTATGGTGAGCACATGTCCCCAAGTTGGAGCTAGATGTTATCCCCAATTTCTAGGGATAACTAGGAGATCATGTCTCGAGGCCCATATGTCCTAGACATGGAGTACCGAGAGCAGGATTGACCTGAGCATGGCCCTGGAGGGCCCATCTTTCTTCTCCTTCATCAGACTTGTCTTGTCAGCAGAAACAACATCCATCACCTTCGGCTTGAACTTGCATCGGAGAAGACTCTTGCTCCATGAGGTAATTGGTCCAGGTATCATGGTATGTGTCATTTTTTATCGTTATAACCTTTAGATATATGCATCAAATTCCTTTTATTTCTGACGATTGCTTGGATATTACATTGACCCACTTGACCATGGTTGGGGGGACTGACGGGGTGTCCTAGCAAGCTTGTACCCATAGGTTTTGGTTTTCCACTAGGGGGATTTCGGAAGAACCATCATCTGCTCCCATCATATCATCACTTTTACATCTTACTTCCCACTCACCTGCCCCATTCCCCTAGTCTGGGCATTAGGATGATCTGTTTGTAGGGTTGCACCTTATCTCGTGGGAAGAAGGGGCTAAAGGCCTAGAAGGTAAAAGAAGCTGGTAAAATATAAAAGCCATAAAAAAATGAAACCTAGAGATGCCTCGCCCAGGGATCCCCGAGAAGGCAATAAAAATCCTCTCAGCAAGAAATAAGAGAGACCCAAAGAAAAATAGCAAAACAAGACCTAGCCAAGAGGATAGGGGGTCTCATCACGAGCCATCCTATCATGTTCATGGGTACCTAGCAGTATGACATTGTCATTATCTGGTTACCACGCTAGGGCAGTGACCTTTGGTTGCATGGCCAAGGGAAAGGGGGTCTCATCACAAGCTATCCTTATCATCTCTATGAAAGTGCTTGTGGGTAACATTGTCAGCTCTGGTCACCACGCCAAGGCAGTTTCCTCTAGTTAGACCTTGAAACAAAAAATAAAAGCAATAAAGAAAAGAAATAATAAAGGCAATAAAGGGCTTGGAAAGAATTGCATCCATGACGAGTACAACTCGCCTTCTACAAAGGAACCCACAGGTAATATCATGCATCCCTATCTTTCACTCTACCTGTATGTCTGGACATCCCCTTAACCACATCACCTCGTTTCACATGGCTTGGATGGTACCCTGTGGAGACTTTCCTTTTCTTACTGATGCTGGCCCAATAGGGTGTTTTGTCTTTTTCCTCAGCTTTGTATTGTAGGTCATTGTAATGTATTTGAGCTATTGATTGATATATCAGGGGTTTTATGCATGTATTTGATAACATTAATGATGAAACATGATTAACATTGCTATGATCCCTGTGACTAATGATCCCATGGAGGGAGAAGTTTTTGATGTGCATGACCATGCCCGACGGACAGGTACTAGTTGGACCGGTACACATGGGGAGATGATTAGTTCGGACCTCCATGGGGCTAAAGAGCCCATCAGATGGTTGTTGGGACTCCATCAGGGGCAGAGACATGATAGTGATTGGTTGAGCCTTTTCACATGAAAAGAAGAAGGATGTTCCACCGAGGACACTTTGGCTGAGCCCAGCCCAGGGGGGTTGACCCACTTCAGATGGAACGTTTTCCTTTTGATGGCTAGGACATCACCCATGAGCCATTAACGTCACCTTGAGCGTGTGGTAGTTTGATAAGACGGATGGCACGTGTGGCAACTTGGAGCATCCCAGAAAGGGCTAACGTCTGACTTTTGGATGCTGGACTAGCCCCAAAAGGGCCTAACGTCTCCCTCAAAGGGGCTCGATGTCTCACTTTTTGCTCATTTAGGTCTTTTACTTAGCATTTAATGTAAAAACAATATGATTTTGGTTTGTATCCTTGTTGGCTATTTTTAATGACCTAATTTTAATTATAGGTCATGATACACTATATATTGAGGATGTTTTTCCCTCATTTGAACAAATAACACACAACTCACTCTCTTGTGAGGTCTGATTTTTGCGCCCTACTTGGGTATTTGGACTTTTAAAGTGAGGCGCAGTTGTTGATGGAAGGATTTTCTTGGCATGTTTGGCATTTCTCTTGAAGGAAGGTTTACAACTAGGGTTTGCATATGCTTTTCATCATGATATGTAAGTGTTTTTCTTGCAAAACTTCTTAATTGAATGGTTGTAGGTTTATATTCTTACATTTTCTTATAAATTTGTTGATTTTAAAACCCTAGGTGACAATCACACAAGTAGGTCCTTGTTTCATGTCCCCTTAGAGATAAATTTTTAGCCATTGAAGAAGGAAAGAAGAGCCTAGCCTTTGCTACACTCTTTTCACTTTTTCCCTTTGATCTAGTTGTGTTTTTAAAGGTTGAAAAGGAGGTGACGTCCCAGGCCTAGGTAATCTACACCTAGGGCCATCCATATTCTAGGGTTTGGTGATAAATTCTTGCCATTACAACACTTTCCCTCACCTCATCCTCTTATTTTAACTTATCTTTTATGCTACCCGTTTTCCAAGTTTGACCTAAGGAAGGAGGAAAGAGCACGAGGCCTTGCTTAAGCAACACCAAAGTGAGCCTCTTTCCCCTAGGGTTTTGATTCTAGGGCCCTGTCATTGCAATACTCTAGAACCCTTCCCTCTTGTCCTTAGCCTTTATCCATTCAAATCTTGCGTCCTCTCCTTAATTGACTCCATCTAACCTTAGGCACTGATCTTAGAACCACAACTTTTAAGTGATAGTGCTCAAACCAACTCTCAAAACTTTTAAATTTGAAACCCTAACTAACTAGCTAACCCTAACTAGGCTGACATCACACTTGGTTACTCCATCTTGACGCATCAAATTTTGATGATAAGCAATTAGATGATGGTTGAAATCATTTATTGAGTAAATAATTGATTAAATACATTGTTAGCCACATCATCTCAATAGTTATTGATGAATTAATACTTTTCCATTGCTATATTGATAAACCGTTGATCTCATTAATATCTGTTGTTTCACATTGCTTATATATTGATGTCAGATAGTTACATGAAGTACTAACCCACTAAATTATAGCCTACATATATTATTTTCTATTGTCTTGTTCCGGGCAGGTGTTCTCATTTGGGCATACACTTCTTTATTGGTTGATTAGTCAGACTATTTGACCTTGGTGCTAACCTGTGAGGAGGGACTTTGACCTTAACCTTTATATCTTTGCCTCTTCAAAACCCCAGGTTACTGGGGATGTCTCCCCTGGGCTAACCTCCCTAAATAGAAAGAACCTCCCCATTGTGGTGACATTGGGTGGGGAAGGTTCCTGTTATGCCAGTTTGGCCTCTATCTTCTAGCCTTCGAACCTAGCTACAAACTGTGTGATAACAAAGATGATTTCACAAATCAATCTTTGTCAATCCATTTTTCACACACACATTGTCTCAATGCTTTCTCTTTTAATATTTTTTCATAATCCTTCATGAAGAGACATGTCATTTAATTAAATAATTAATTCCCAATACCATGGGAAAATACCCCAAATATCATGAACAAGTACCCTAAACTCATGGGTTTGAAACCACCATTTCACTTTTTACTTTTGAACATGCACCCCTTTTTTAATATACTTGTAGACCTATATATATAAATCAATCTTGGAAATGTTGTGTGTATTGTAATACTGTAATATGACATTAATCCTTTGACATCAATGAAAATTATTCCAATAGGTTATGGACCTGTCACTTAGGATTGTAAGAAACGACATGTTATTTCTCTTTATTCAACAGAAGCAGAGTATCGAGCAACAATTAATGCAAGTTAAGAAGTCTTGTGGCTTCAACAGATCCTTTCAGAGTTTGGATTCCATTAGCAACATTTGACTAACCTCTGGTGCAACAATCAGAGTGCTATCAATATCAACAAAGATCTAGTTCAACATCAGTGCAACAAACACATCAAGATACACATGAACTTTTTTAGAAAGCTCATTCCTGATCGAACTATTGAAGTGATCTTTTTCCCTACAAAAGATCAAGTTGTAGACATATTCACAAAGTCTCTTATAGAAGCAGAGTTTTCCAAACTCCAATCTATGTTAGGAGTTCAAGAAGTTGTCACTAAATGGGGATAGACTCTAATGTCTCATTTTCCTATTGTGTCGCCTTTGTAAATCCTTCAATCATATCCCAAGTTATTCTTAAGGGGGATGTTAGGATATTAAGACACTTAGGAGTTAGTTAAGATCAACTTGGTATAATGTGTCATTAGGTTAAAGTGTGTTTATTTAATACACATTTGTAATCCAACAATCACAATATGTTCTAGACATAGAGTGATCTGACGACTCATAATCTCCTCAATCTCAATGGCTATATTGATCCATGGATTAGCACCCGAATGGTCCATCATATCTATTTAAAGAGCATGGAGGGTCATTTGTTGATGATCAATTGTGAGAAATTTTCTTGTAATAATTTTCTTTTGCATTAATAAATTGCCTCAAGTGGTCATGTTGGCTATGACCATGGATGTTTCCCCGTTGAGGTTTTACCAAAAACATCGATGTGTTTATCTCTAATCTTGTCGTGTGAATGGTTACTTTAGGTGTTCGTTTTCTATTGGAATACCCTATGTTGTCGAACAAAAAAAAACACTCTTGCTATTTTGTAAATATTGTTAGCTTAAAGAATAAACTACCTTGTTTTAGATTGATTCTATAGAAGGACCTTTTCTCTAAGATACACAGATATTTATTATTTACTTTATACTACTTAGAATATATATATATATATATATATATATATATATATATATCACTTCAAGTAAGGTTGATAGTGGCCTTAGAAACTAAATTTAGAAAACAATTTTGTTCATAGGAAACCTTGTGGTAGATAATGATTTCTACTTTTGAATACTTACATCACTTAAAAGACATACACAGCCCTTGGGGAAGGGGCTATTAGAAGTCTTATAACAAAGTAAATTATGTAGACATTATTATGGCATCATTATGATAATTCCATATGTGAAATATCAACAAACAGTGAATGCATTTAAATAATTTTATGTTACGTGAATGTCTAATGTGCTATCTATAAAGATTGTTTTTACCCACATAAGACATGTCCATTACATCCAACAAGACTGTGTCCAAACATATCTTGACATTATAAAACTTACTATGGGAACAAAGAGAAAAATAGTTGTACCACTTATGTAATTTAGTTGTCAGGAAATTATATCTTTTGACGACCCATACAACAAGCAATCAAATTGAAAATAATCTAAAACTAGAGACACTTATGCCTTGCCTCTGCCAATTTAATTTGCATTGCGATGATGATATGACATAAAATATAACAAAAAGCTCAAAAGGGCATGACACAATAATACAAAATAGTATATATAACAATGATTTAAATAAGGTCTCAATACAAATCTTTTACTCATTTTTATTATAATCATACAAACAAAAGAATGAAGAGGTAAAATAACTTGAATTTAATTTGGAGAAAATAATTTTGTTGTTTTAATGTTGTAGAAGTTCACCCCACACATATATATAAAGAAAGAAAGTGCATTCCTCTATTGGTAACATTACAAAAATGGATTTTTTGAATATGCCAAATCTTGTTCTAGTAAATTGTCCAATGTCATGTAGACGAATGGATGTGACCTCCTTCTGTAAGCTCACACCAAAGTCTTCATGATTTAAACCACCACCTGCAACTTATTTTAATCAAAGTACACAACTTTAATGAAATTTACTTACACCTATAGGATTAGCATAGAAAGACAATTGCCATATAAAATTAATTAAAAGGAAGTCGATATATCTAGATATGACAATTGTTAGGTTAGGTATGAATAGAGGGAATAAGTAAATCCACGGATGATTCTTTGATTAAATCACATGATGCATACAAGAGGAGGTGACATTTTGTTTCATCTTCCAATAGGTCTGAATGACTCTTCCTATTCACCTATGAATCTTCATATTCTCCTAGCTTAATATTTATAAGGATGTTTACAATGTACCTCGATCCCTAAGGATTAAGTATCTAACATTCCCCCCCCTTAATCCGAAGGGGTGTTTGTGAGTCCAAGCATCATTTTAAACTTTTCAAAATTTCTCTTCCAAGTGCTTTGGTTAAGATGTCCGTAATTTTCTCATTTGTAGAAAAATAACTCAAGTGAATAGTCTTGGCCTTTGCATGATATCAAATCAGATGGTACTATGTGTTGATGTGCTTGTTCAATCATGGAATCTGAGATTCTTGACCAACTTAATTGCAGAAGTATTGTCAACCAAAAGAGGAGTAGAATTCACCTATTTCTCCTACAAATCTTCAAGTATTTTCCTAAGCCACACAATCTCCTTTGTTGCTTCTACAATTGCTACATATTTTGTCTCTGTTGTGGAATCTGTTGGAACTGAATATTTGCATGATCTTTAGGAGACAATTATTGATCCAAGACTCATGAGATAGCCTAAAGTTGGCACTACATTTTCTTTATCCCCATCAAAGTCTGAATCAAAATATCCAATCAGGTTGAAGTTATCCACCTCAGAATACTTGAGCCCAACGTCTTGAGTCCCTTTCAAGTATTTTAGAACTCTTTTTGCAGTAGACCAATGTCCTTCACGAGGTTTTTTTCATGAACATGAAAATAATCCTAACAACAAATGAAATAATTGGTCTAGTGGTGGTAAGATAGATAAGACTGTTAGAAATAATAGGTGTGCTCGTTTAACCATAGACAATATAGCAATATTGTCACCCAACCAAAGGTCGAATCCACCCTCAAGCACCTTAACCTTGACAAAGAATAATTCCGGAAGAAAACCCTAGGCCTAATAGCCAATCAAGGTAGCGTATCACTCTCCAGAGTTAGCATACCAATCAGAAAGTCCAAACCGTAACCAAGAGAGAGTCCAAGACTGAAACCGAAAATACATGTTGCAGTAGTTGCAACTGCATCTACTCTCCAGACTTGCGCACAACCAAATTTCTGCAGTTGTGAGTTGTGTGTGTCAAATGAGCTCTAGCGTCCTGTATTTATATTTCTCCTCCTTAGCTGTCTCGACCGACTTCTTATTATGGAGGCTAAAAACTCAATATTAAATATTTCCTTTAGCCGATTTTTTTTCTAGGGTTATGTCCAATGCTTTAGGGTTTCTTCTTGCTTCTCGAAATATTCTATTCTTGCCAGGGTTACACGTGGAGGTTAATACCTCCCACAACTACCATAATATCAACACTCCCTCCTAGCTATAGAGGTATTGAAAGCAATGGTCTTGAGCACAAACATATCATTCAACCGGTAACATCATCATATCCATACATGCTATCTCATGATTAGATCACGAGCACCATTATCACTATCGATATCATCTGATAACATCAATTGCATCATCTCTTGAAGCCATACTCCATCTGAGTAATCAGGCATGATGTTTGTTGAAATATTGTAATTACAAAGAATATTCTAATTATTATTGATGTATTATTCATTAGATCAATCCCCTTTTGTGGATTGATCATGTCAGCTATTGTAAATGACCAAATCCCCTTTTGCGGATTGGTCAAAACATAATTGTAATAAGTAGAATAAGAAGTCGGCCCCGGAATATATTAAAGGTGGTTATAAACACCCAGAAGAAGAAGTCAACCCTGCCAGTGAAAAGACACCTCCGTCCACATGTGCCATAATTGTATAAATAAGGAGGCTAGCGCCTCATTTATACATACACTCACTTGTTCATCAAGAAACAAGTTTGGAGCTGCAGTTGGAGAAGAAGAAGAGAGAGAGAGAGAGGCACACTTCTTGAAGAGGACTTTCTGTATTTGTTTGAGTTATCTCTTGGCATTGTATTGGCTACCTATATTAAGGAAGCTTTTGCTGGGTTTTCTCCCCCATGAGGGTTTCCCGGGATAAATGATGTGTCTCTTATGATTGTGTATTTCTCAGTGATCCTATATATGCTATTGTTACCTAGTGAAATGCAAAGAAACTTAATAATAGCTTAAAACTTAACATGGTATTAGAGCTAAGCTGAAGAGAGCATCTTTCACAAGAGAAAGTGAAAAATGTCACTGTTGTCATACATGCAAATTAGGGCTTTTTGTTGGAGAAATATTTCATCCACAAAACCATCTAGAAAAGTGTGCCCTTCCTCAAGGATCACTTTGGAATCCTCAATGCAAATTTTTGGTGGATAGATCTCCCGGAAAGTGAAACCCTAGTTTTCACCAAGTACCAGAAAACCAAAAGTATTGAGTACCAGAAGTACCAGAAGTACCAAAAAACCAGAAGCACTAGTCCAGAAATCTGTTGATCAAGTTTGAGGAGGAAAAAATTGGATTTTCATAAATCTGACTGCACCAGCTTACTCACCTTAGCTCAGCGCATCTATCCCCTGGATCAAAATTTCAAAATTTGAAGTTTGAAAAATTAGGGTTTCTTCATAAAACCCTAAGTTGTAGTTGCAGTCACCCTTGAAGTTCTTAAGAGTTGGTGATCATTACCAATGCTACCAGATGGTGCCTCTACCTGCAAATGTCATTAGAGGTATGTAATCACACATGTTTAAATGGTTAATCTTTAAAGGGTATTTGATGGAGAAGGGATCTCTTGCCATAGATCTAGAAGGATCTCAAGATCCAACACATTCAGAGGAATGATGCAACCCAGGTGTGATTATTCTGATATGCATCTATTTGTTATGACATTATTTTGATCAGTGTTGCATGTTGTAGCTATGACCATCATTCTAACCTTTGATCAAAATCTGAGTCAAGGTATTAGATGGATTAAAAGTTGAGATCATAGATTTTATACTCTAACCCAACCTTCTGTCAAGATAGCATATTGTCTTAGTACAGAAGACAGGTTGAAGAAAGCACTTGTCATCTTGATTGAAGGAGACTTCGAAGAAAAGAAAGCACACTCATTCTTGAGGAAAAGGCTCCAAGTTCCAGGTTTGATTAATTAAGTTGATAAATATTCAAAGTTGCACATGACAAGTTGATGACTACCCCTTTACAAGTAAACACTATAGTTGAGATAACAGTCTTTGAAAAATATTATACTTGGTAGCATGCGAGCATATAGAGGTAAATGCTTAATGTAATCATTTGCCTGATACAACTAACACCTCCTCTAGGAGAAACCTCGTGTGTTGGTTCCAGGTTGCCATGGAGGAATGTTCGATCACAACACTATAAGAGTGTTGACCTCATTTTGCATTGTATCTCTTAATTTTGATCTTTGCTTCAGACAAGCCATGAGTGATAGCTCTAAAGGAGCTACTGTGATGATTATTCGTGCTATTGTTTTATCTACTATTATCAAAAGGATATTATTCTTGCTTCTTGTTTTGTTGACGTTGTTTAAGGTCACAGGTGATAACCCTGAGAAATCTATAGTGAAGGTTGCAGAAGGAAACATATTAGATGAGACATGAAGCAAACTATGTACATGACCATATACACTCATGTACCAAAGAAGATGAAGAAGAAGCTATCGTTTGAGATTCAGAATATCTCATATGAAGATTGACTGAAAGGAGCAAAAGGCTCCAAAGATGACCGAACATTAGAAAGGGAAGAAGATCTCATTTGAAGCCTGACTCTGTCTCCCATATTTAGACTTGGTATGCAATACCAAGTATACCCTGTAAGAGTTGATGAAGTCCTTGTAGACTCAGAAGAAATCGAGAGTAAGCCTGATCTCAGAAAGGATCAGATGAAGAGAAAACTTCCAGGACTAAAAGACAGATGTCGTGAGAAGACTAGATCGTAACTTGAGAGACTCCTAGGAGATATGAAATCTTCGAGATGATTTGCTTGTTTCAGTGACAAAGAAGGAAGCCAGTCAGAAAGACTAGGATATGGATTCTTCCATGAGACTAGAATAAAAGTCAATATTGACTTCCAATATTGATCTATACAAATCAAACATGTTGCATATGTACAAAGCTTGATGTGTGCCCAGAGGATTCTTCCAACAAGAGGGATAAGACTATGAAGAGACACTTATTGAAGAAATAAATACAATACTTATGAATACAACCATAACAACCATGATTCATATATAGTATAAGATGCAGGGGGAGCAATCCCCATATTTAAAATTGAGTGGTAGTTGGTGCAGTACATCAGTTGGGTCATGGATACATTACTATGATAACATTACCCCCATGAAAGAAAAATATCTATCCTCAGTATTAGTTACTGAGCCACTCTCAGTTTCAGATGAAACTGTTGCCATGATAAAATAAGAGGAGTTACTCTCAGATTTTAGCAGCCACAGTGAGAATAAAGCAATCATTCTTAGCCTCAGAGTAGCTGCAAGTGCAGAGTCCCAGATTCCAGAAGGAACAATTGCAGAGAGAGTAGAGGACATACTCCCAAACAGTGAGACAAATAGTACCTTCCAGAAAGCACATAGAGCTAGCACATGATTGTGTAGATTGAGTTGCAGTTGAGAAAGTGCACCAGATTGGTATAATGTAATGAGAAAAATTGATTTGAAGATTGAATATAGAAAGACTCATGTCTGCCAATTGAAGAAGGATCTGTACGTGTTGAAGCAAACTCCTAGAGCTTGATATGGCAGAATTGACAGTTTCCTTATAGGCTTAGGATGATTCTAACCTCTACTTCAAGGTTATGAATGATGAGCCGGTGATATTGCTGCTATATGTGGATGACTTATTCTTAACTAGAGAAGAAAATCTCATCACCGAATGTAAGAAGAAGCTCACTACAGAATTTGAGATGAAATACCTTGGCCTAATGCATTATTTCTTAGGTTTTGATGTATGGCAGAGCCTAGAAAGAATCTCCCTTAACCAAGGGAAGTATGTAGCTGAAATCCTAAAGAGATTTGATATGTTGGAGTGCAATTCCATGAATACACCCATGGAAACGAAGCTCAAGATTTTAGTCGACACTTCGTTAGAATTGATTGATGCCACGCTGTATAGACAGATCATTGGATCGTTGATGTATCTGATGAACACCAGACCAATTATCTGTTTTTCCATGAACACTTTGAGTCAATTTCTTGTAGAACTCGGACATGTTCACCTAGTTGCTGCAAAACATGTGATGAGGTACCTTAAGGGTACATTAGATTGTGGTCTCAGCCATGATGGAGATCATGATTTCACACTGAGTGGGTACATGGATTCAAATTGAGTTGGAAGTGTCTCTGACAGGAAGAGAACTTTAGGATGTTGTTTCAGTTTGGGATCAACCATGATCTCATGGCAGAGTAGGAAGCAATCAAGTATTGCTCTTAGTACAACGGAAGCAGAATACATTGCTGTGTGTTCTGCCAGTTGTGAAGCCATATGGATTCAAAAGTTGTTGACAGGTCTATTCGACTTAGAGATGGAAGCAACCACGATCCTATGTGATAACAAGAGATGTATAAAGATGACATAGAATCTTGTATTTCATGACAAGTCGAAACACATAGAGATATGATACCATTACATCCATGACATGGTGCAGAGAGGAGCCATAAAGCTCCAATATGTTAGCATGGATGAACAAGTTGTCGATGTGTTGACCAAGCCTCTATCTCATGTAAAGTTTGAGCACTTTCGATATAAGCTTGGTATAGTCCGAAAGGACCTCCCTCAATAGGGAGAGTATTGTTGCGTTGAGATGCCAGCCCAGTGCTGTGCTTCCAGCTTAATTGCTATGTTGAGATGCCAGCCCAGTGATGTGCTTCCAACTTAATTATTGTGTTGAGATGTCAGCCCAATGTTGTGCTTCCAGCTTAATTGTTGTGTTGAGATGCCAACCCAGTGCTATTCTTCCAGCTTAATTGTTGTGTTGAGATGCCAACCTAGTGCTATGCTTCCAGTGTAAATGTTGTGTTGAGATTACAACTTAAATGTTGTGTGGTGTTTCCATCTTAATTGTTGTGTGGTGTTTCCATCTTAATTGTTGTGTTGTGATTCCAACTTAATTGTTGTGTGGTGTTGCCAGTTTAATTGTTGTGATGCCAGCCTCGTGTTGATGACATGCCAGCCTCGTGATGTGATGATGTGTTAGCTTCGTGTTGTGATGATGTGCCAACCTCGTGCTGTGATTCCAACTTCGTGTTGATGATATTGAGTAGCCAACTTCGTGCTGTGATGTTGTTGTTGTTGATGATGCTCCAGCCTTTATGCGATGATATTGCTATTATTGTATCAGCCTTGTGATGTTATTGATGATGATGATGTATTAGTGTTATACTAATCCATGTTGATTCAGTTGATGATGACGATGATGCCACTTCAGCTTCTTGCTGAAGATGATGATGATGATGATGCCACTTCATCTTCTTGCTGAAGATGATGACGATGATGACACTTCAACTCCTTGTTGAAGATGATTATGATGATGATGATGTTATTTCATCTTTCATGTCGAATATGAAGATGTTACTTTAGCCTCACGCTGAAGATGATGATGATGTTAGCTTAGCTTCATGCTGATGAGGATGAGGATGCCATTCCATCTCCCTGTTGTGAATGATGATATTAATGATGAGAAAAACTTCCGATGATTTATAGATATGTCAGTGAGTGTTCCAAGATGTTTTTGATGATGCTACCCTCTCTCTCTCGCCTGATGCTATTGTAGAATACCATTCTTATTAAGGGGGAGTGTTGAAATATTGTAACTACAAAGAGTATTCTAATTATTATTGATGTATTATTCATTAGATCAATCCCCTTTTGCGGATTGATCATGTCGGCTATTGTAAATGACCAAATCCACTTTTTCGGATTGGTCAAAACATAATTGTAATAGGCAGAATAAGAAGTCGGACCCATAATATATTAAAGGTAGTTATAACCACCTAGAAGAAGAAGTTGGCCCTGTCAGTGAAAAGACACCTCCGTCCACATGTGCCATAATTGTATAAATAAGGAGGCTATCACCTCATTTAGACATACACTCACTTGTTCATCAAGAAGCAAGTTCAGAGCTACAGTTGGAGAAGAAGAAGAGAGAGAGAGAGGCACACTTCTTGAAGAGGACTTTCTGTATTTGTTTGAGTTATCTCTTGGCATTGTATTGGCTATCTATATTAAGGAATTTTTGTTGGGTTTTCTCCCCCATGAGGGTTTCCCAGGATAAATAATGTGTCTCTTGTGATTGTGTATTTCTCAGTGATCCTATCTATGCTATTGTTACCTAGTGAAATGGAAAGAAACTTAATAATAGCTTAAACCTTAACAATGTTGAATAAGTCACTCACTCCACAAAGTGATACAAGAACCATTCTTCTAATATGGACATATGTCCTAGAAGAATAATTATTCCAACAGATGTTGGAAGCCACACCATGGGCTACAAGGACTATTCTTCTAATCCAGACATACGTCCTAGAAGAATAAATGTCTTGGACCATTGTTTGTCAAGAGAATGTCTGCCCATCAACACATTGACTATCCATCTAGCTGATAATCATTTTCAACACTATTGATAGTCTACATGGAAATCAGAATAATGTCATTCAATAGAACACAACTATGTTTATCCATAGTAGTAAACAACTACTATTCAGTTGTACACAACCACACCAAGTAGCACACAACTACTTAATCAGTGACACATAGTCACAACCAGTGGGACACATCCACCACAATAGCATACATTTATTGTCCAGAGACATACATTCTCCATAGCAATCATATAATCTAATATCAACCTGCATAAAACAATATCATGATATAAACTGAGTCATCTGGGCCATTCTTCCACTCACATCTGTGAGATCTGGAAGAGCATCTGCCCTCAGAATGTAAAAGATCAACCATGGGCTATCTGGACTATTCTTCTCAAGCATAGAAGAATAAATCTCCCTGATTTCTTAGCCTAGACCTTTCACCTAATTGGGCCATTCCTCTGACACTAGTCACAGTGCAACCTGGAGAGAATGAGTTTTCCCTAGGGAATGCCTATCCCTGATTGTTGAACCTGGACCATTTGCCTAACTAGGCTATTACTCCGGCACTAATCATAGTGCAACCTGGATAGAATGTGTCTACCCTAGGGAATGACTATCCTAACCATTTCCTGATGGAAATGATTGTCCTGCAACAACCTCCAAAACAGACCATTCTTTGAAACTGCTCACAATTGTGAACTTCGAAAGAATCACTACTCGACAAGGAAGACCATTCTACTTGACCACTACTCAGAGTGACCGCCAAGAAGAATGATTGTCTTATACCATTCCCCCACACTGGCCACAAGGGGAATCACTATCTATGGTACATCAACAATCTATCAGACCATTTTCATTACAAAAATGACTGTCCGATCTAGACCATTTTCCGAACTGGAAAATGTCTGTCCGTCAAAAATTTTAAACCACTTCCAAACTGGAAAGGAAATGCTCATCCTGGACCATTTTTCGAACTGAAAATGGTTGTCCATAAATCAATAAAATATCATTTCTCCCTCCCAACCTGGGAGTATTCTCTTCATTTTTCAATAAGGAATTCATCTTCATGACTCCCAACCCGTTTCTTAAGTACGCAAACTTTTCATATTGGACGTAGGTTTTACCAAAATATCTGCTATCTGCTCATCTGTGGAGATATATTGGAGAACCACTTCTCTTTTCTGGACTTCATCACAGAGAATATAATGCTTGATATAAATGTACTTTGTTCTGTCATGGCACATTGGTTTTCTTTGAAGGCTTCAAATAGCTCTGATCATTATAATATATCATGGTCGAATTTAGCACTTTTGTTTCCTACTAGCTCATGATATCGTGGAAAGTCTCAAACTGAAACATATCCAAGTAGCACTTCTTCTGTCATCAAGAGAGTTTTCCATGGAATAGCAATCCATCATCCCAGACTTCTGAGTAACTATTCTGATACACTCTCTTTGTCATAGAAAGTTTTCACCACGCTTATGTTGTATATGAGATGCTCTGCATCAGGTTGTTTGAATCCATACAAGGTCTTCTTATATCTGCATACATGGGTCACTTTCTGGTATAAGCTTCTTTCGCACTTGCTTTATTGAGAAGAATAGTCTTTTACACATAAATTCCAATCCATGGATACTACAAGAGGTATATATGGTTTACTGGAACAAGTTGTTGTCATAGTCTTCTCCCTCCTTCTGCTCGATTGTTTCTTAGTGGGTTCAAACCAAGATGGTAGTCTTGTGATTATCGGTATAATAACTGGTTGTTCTTGTTTTTCTTTCTTTCTTGGAATCTTCATGTTCTTCCTCATGTCTCTCTTTATCTCTTGGGTCCATGGGGTCTTATATATGCGCCGAAGATTCAAACTTCTTCCTTTCATCATATGATCATGGATGTAGATGGACAACCAAGGATACTTTAAGGCTTCTTTTCGAAGAAGACTTCTTCTAGAGTAAAATTGAACACGTGTTGTTTATCATGGTTGCTACTTTCAATTGGAACATGGACAGATACTTCATAATCCTCAATGGATCATATCATTTAGAATTAGCTCCCTCCTAATCCTTGCTTCATGCATGAATGCATGCTCTTATTTTGGAATTATGTAATCAAATCCCTCCTTCTAAGAGAGTCCATGCTTTTGTCTGCATCTTTATTTCCTTCTGCAAAGTGTCACAAGTCTTTTTCTAATTTCCTCTTGATTGTTGACCTCTTTCTGTTTTGACTTATTCTGGGTTTCTTCAAGTTTGATTCTGATTTATACTTATCTTGCAGTTGTTACTTATGTAATAACTTCCACGGGAATTGTTACCAAGGATTTTCAATGTACTTCATCTTTTCATGTGTATTGCTTGACTTGTAGTCATTGTGATAGCAATCATTATCTTGTTATTCTTCCATAGGTATTGTTTCACTTGAACATCTTATCTTCTAAGAAATAGATATGCAAGATATGTACATAAACTTTGTAAACATGGTATGCACAAGAACAATGAAGAATATTGTTACCTTGTCTTAGAAGAAGAAGTATGTTTTATCCTGCTTGGCCTTCTTTGAGGGTTCCCTTTCTTCGACAACTAATGCTTCGTCTGTTTCCTTCCTTAGGCCAAACTTCCTCTTATTCCTAAAATTCTTGAATTTTTGTTGTGAAGGCTTGATCATCGTATCTATTTTGGGATTTATCTTTTGTGCTAATCCTTGATTCTTCTTGTGCACAACAAGTCCAAAGTTCTTCAAATGTGAGATATCCCTTTCTTGTGTTCATGCTTGCGGCAAATGCATCCCATGTCTTGGGAGGGTTGTTGAGTACTATATTTATCAGTTCCTTGAAATGATTTCTTCAATAGATTGTAGTTGATCTCTTAAATGAGATATTCTCACAAAGTATGATGTTATTCTTTCATCATCATTCATTTTCATGTCACGAAGCTCATTCTTCAGACTCATTACTTGTCCAATGTTTCTAACTGAGAATAGATTAGTTAGGGCATCGTACATCTTCTTAGATGAGTCAAGATGAGAGATGTAGGGTATCAAGTGGTCTTTTACAGAGTCCACTATGATACTCATGGCATTGATGTCATTGTCCTTGAACTTTTCCATAACTGCAACGTTCTAAGTTTCCTTCTCTTTTCCTTCTTTAGACTGTGGTTCCACGATCGTTCCTTTCACAATATCCAACATTTTATTCTGGGCAAGGATGAGGTCAATCCTTTGTCTTCCATGCTCTGAAGTTAGAAGCCACTTCTAAATTTTTTTTTGACTTCATAAAGTAAGTCATGAATGCTTTGACTTGATCAAATTTTGACTTTGACTTTGACCAAAAACTCAAACTTGATGTATTAGCTTGCTGAGAATACCAGGATTTGTGTTGGCGCACTAGGCTATCCAGAAATTACATCAATCTCTTCACTTAAGGTGCCTTAACAAGAGGGTTAGGGTTTCATTGTTGCAACAAAAACTTTGACTGCACCTGCAACTGAACAAAATCCTCCCAATCTATCTTCCAACGATTAGACTGTCCGAAGATAGTGTGAGTCCATAACCTATTACAAATAATAGGTGTGCTCGTTTAACCATAGACAATATAACAATATTGTCACCCAACCATAGGTCGAAGCCACCCCCGAGCACCTTAACCTTGACAGAGAATAATTCTAAAAGCAAACCCTATGCCTAATAGCCAATCAAGATAGTGTATCACTCTCTAGAGTTAGCATACCAAACAGAAAGTCCAAACCATAAACAAGAGAGAGTCCAAGACTGAAACCGAAAATACAAGTTGCATTAGTTGCAACTACAACTACTCTCCAGACTTGCACACAACTAAATTTCTATAGTTGTGAGTTGTGTGTGTCAAATGAGCTCTGGCGTCCTGTATTTATATTTCTCCTCCTTAGTTGTCTAGGCCGACTTCTCATTCTGGAGACTAAAAACTCAATATTAAATATTTCATTTAGGCGACTTGTCGTCTAGGGTTATGTCCAATGCTTTAGGGTTTCTTCTTGCTTCCCAGAATATTCTATTCTTGTCAGGGTTACACATGGAGGTTAATATCTCCCGCAACTACCATAATATCAGCAAAGACTTCCAACAAGCTATTTATACTTGGTTGCCTCATCAAATTCATTCCCTTCTTTTGATGTGAGCTTCAAATTTTGTTCCATTGGAGTAAAAAGAGGGTTACATTCAACCATGCCAAACTTGTTCAACAATTCTCCAATGTATTTCTTTTGGGAGATGAATATGTACTTTGGATTTTGAGTCACTTAAATGCCCAAGTTGTATTGAAAATGTCCCAAATTTTCCATCTTAAAGCCTTTCTTCAATTCTTTCTTTATGGATGCAATATAGCTTTCATTGTTCCCTGTTATCAACAGATCATCTACATACACTACAAGATATACAACAAATTGTTAATGTTTTATTCCATTATTATAGTTCTTTGCATTTCAATAGATAAGAGCAACATAAGAACAAGATCACTGAGAAATACACATTCACAAGAGACACAACATTTATCCTGGGAAACCCTCTAGGGGAAGAAAACCCAGCAAAAACTTCCTTATCATAAATTGCCAATACAATGTCAAGAGATAACTCAAACCAATACAGATAGTCCTCTCCAAAAGATGCGCCACTCTTTTCCCTCTCTCTTTTGCCAGTAACAGATCAAAACTTGTCTTTCAAACTGAGCAAGTGTGTTGTGTTCAAAATGAGGCACTACCCTCCTTTATTTATACAAGTTCTAGCATGTGTGAAGTGTCTCTTCAATGGCAAGGCCGAATTCTTAATCTGGGTGGGTAAACCCACCTTTATTATATTTCTGGGTCTTCTTATTAACTGTTGGGGCTGACTTCTTATTCTGCCTATTATAATTGTCTGTTGACCAATCCACAAAAGGGGATTTGGTCCTAATACAATTACCGACATGATTAATCCACAATGGGGATTAATCCTATGAATAAAATAACAATAATAATAAGAATATTCTTTCCAGTTACATTATTTCAACACAAATTTTCCAACTTTTTTGATAAACAAAGTTGCATCATCAAGATTAAGGTGTTTGAAATTCAATTTCAAAAGATTCTCAATTAGCTTTTCATACCAGGCTCGCAGTGCTTGTTTCACACCATATAAGGATTTGATGAGTTTGTGTACTTTTTGTCCTTGTCCCTTCACAACAAAACCTTCCGGTTGAGACATGAAGACATTCTCTTTCAAGTCTTCATTCAAGAAAGCAATCTTCACATTCATCTAATGAACTTGCCATCCATTATGTGTTGCCAAGGAAAATTACATATGGTAACCCATTTTGTTGTGGGGAAAAAGTTTCGTCATAATCAATGCATTCTTTCTGTGTAAATCCTTTTTCCACGAGCCTCACTTTGTTCTTGCCAAACGAGTCATCTAATTTTTACTTGTTCTTGAATACCCACTTGCAACCAATTGGTTTGGTTTTGAATGAAGGATCCACCAAATTCCATGTCCCATTCTTGATAAGAGCATCATACTCTACATGGGTTGTTTCCACTCATCATGAAAAGAAACTTCTTCAAAAGAAGTTGGTTTAAAGTTAGTAAATAAATTCAATTCACAATCATATGAAATAACCATATCATCTATATCACCTGCATTTGAATTATCTACATCACCTCCATCTTGTCTTGTGAAACTTTTGGTTCCCGCCTTTCCAACCTTATCAAGATGAACACTTTCAAGTGTCTTTATGAGCCACTTTGGTGGACCTTTATGAGATGGTTGAGGTTGCTCCACTGATTGAGATAGTGTTTCATTTACATCAAGGTTCAACTTTCAATCCTCTCAATCACCATCAAAACGAACTTCATGTTCAAATGAAGTGGTTGGAATTTTTTCATGAGGGGGAGATGGTGCTTCAAAAGACATTTCCAAAGATTGATCCAATATAGGGATACCCCCTTCAAGATGTGGAATCTCGTCATCAAACTCGTGATGTCTTTACATGGGTTAAACTATCCATATGATCAAGTTGTCACTCAACAGTTATGTCATTCTTGGAGGATTCAAGAAAAATCACATCTCTGGAAAGAATGAACCTCTTGTTTACCTCATTGTAAAGACGATATGCCTTGGTGGTATTTGAATACCCCAAGAAGATGCACTTTCGACTCCTTGCAACAAGCTTGTTTCTTTGCTCCTTACGAATTAAGGCATAACAAGTGGAAAAAAGACCTTGAGATGCTTCACTGAAGGAATGAGGCCATACCACATTTCATAAGGAGTCTTGTTTCAAAGAGCATGAGATGGATACTTTTTTTTCACATACAATGCACATAGAACTACATCAGCCCAAAACATCAACTTCACATTTTTGAAAAACATCATGGAACAAACTATATTTAAGAGTCTTGTTCATTCTTACAACTACATCACATACCTCTATATTATCCGAAGGGCACTCCCTCAAGGGGTTCTTTTTCCGACACATGGAGCAGAAGATGGATAACGCTAGGTTGACTTCTTCGTTCTTCTTCTTCACTTGAAAAGTATCCAATTGGGAACTAAACGAGCTTAGGATGTCGGTTTTAAAATTATCCAACATGTTCCCTATTTCGTCCCTGGTAACTCCTCCTCCGCTAGATGATTTTGTGACCCTAGATATTAGGTCCCTAGGACCTCTTGGAGACTTAGTAGTACCTTGCGAATAGATTTTGCATAGTTCTCAGATATCTTAATAAGTCATCTGAGAGATATCTTCGCCCCCCATGAGATTTATTGCATCCATACAATCATCCTTAATCCCCTAAGAAGGATAATACACAAAGTTTCAAGATCAAGTGTGTTTTGTTTATTCCTCTTCAAGTTGTATTGGAACCTTTCAATCTAGTATTTGAGGCTTTCCTCCTCCCTCAGTGGAATTTTAAAGATATCTTCTTGGATGTCCCTTACTTTGCAATAATATTAGTGATTTTTTAGGAATATTTGCCTCATTTCGTCCCAGGTCTTGATGGAATTCCCTCTGAGCCCCATGAACCAACAAAGGGTTTCTTATTTTAGGGTGTTGAGAAACAATTTCAGCTTGTGGGCATCGGAATAATAGTCATAGCTTCATCAAAGGACATCAAATTCAAAGAGGAAGGTATCGGGCTCTTGGCTAGGAAAACCATGAAAGTTTGGTAGAGCAAATGGAAGAATGTTTTTCATCTGGATTATGCCATCAGAATCCTAAATGGGAAACTCAAACGTGATTGGTTCCTTTTGCTTTGGTATCTGAGCTTCATCCCCCATTCTTAAAAAAATTTCTCCCCACAATGATTCTTCTGAGGAAATGGAGTTTTTAGGTTCTTCAATAGGATTATCATGACCTCTTGGCTTATATTCTTCAATGGAATGGCCTTGGTCCTTGGGAGGTTCAAAAGTAAGGGATTCTACGCTAAACCAACGATAGAATCAACCTTGGGTGGTTTATTTGGATTATTGGATGCTACTTATGAAAAGGGGTGAGTCCTAGGGACTCTCGGAGGTTCTTATTTTTCTCTTCTTTTACCTGCCTGATAATTATTGTCATGGGTGGTCCCTGCACTACGCCCACGAGGATTTTTAGTGCCCCGAGTCATGCATCCAATGATGGTTTATAATGCACAATATCACGAGCAAGGGATATTAGAGGGGTAGTCGACGATTCCCTAGAGTTCCCTTTAGCTTAATATTATTTCTATAATGGTCTTATGACAAAAATCTTAATTCTTTGGGTGCCTCCCCGACAACGACGCCAAAATGACGACATGTAAATATGTCTTCCAATTGTTGGTTTCACATTACACTTATCATTTAAATTGACAACCTAGAGTTCAATTTATTCTTGTGAGGTTTTTAATGCAACATACACAGAAGAATAGATTTTACCGCTATTGTGCAATTTAATCTAAGAAATCAACTAAGAACTATTGCAAGAATAAACTAAAGGAAGGCATAAAAAGGTGGAATCATAGTGTTCTTAACCCCCAACCCAACTGGTGGCACCCCAAGTAGTTAGGTCACCGAGACTATGTTTGTGGCCCTTCTACTTAGCTCTGTTCACCAAGCAGAGTCAAGAATGACATGGTTCTGCAACATTCATAAAACAAACATTAGAAATAATATAATTCTAACTTCTTCACACACTACAAAATGAAAGTAAAATATGCACTTCACTCCTACTGTTGAAGATAGAAATTTAGTCTAGTTTTGCAGCACTTTGACTCTGTAGTGTCAACGTTTTGTAGTGTGACCTATAAATAACCAAAATGTAATGGGAAACTAAAATAAAGCATAGTAAGCTTCTAAACATGGACAATTAAATAATATAACTACCAACATAAATGAATCAACAATTCATAAATAAACAACTGCTAAAAAATTGCGTACAGAAAAACAAAAAATGAGAACAGTGCCTCACCTTAAGTGGGCCCAGCTCAAGGTTTGGCCCGTGCTTGAGCTCACAGGTTCACCAAGACAAAATTACAACAAGATTCCACACGCAACCAACAACAATATGTATATATTAAGTTCTAAAAATAACAGAGTTTACACAACTTAATTATGAAATACGTCTGGACTCTAATGTCTACGCTCTCATGAGCGTTACACATATATACAAGGAGAGGAGGCATTCCTGCTCCAAGAATGGAGCGTCAGGCCCCTAAAATGCAACTAACAATCATCAAAAAAAATTTGAACAAATTGATGCTCAGTCCCTTTGATTTACCCAAAGTAAAACGATCAACACACTCAACCAATAGGAGTGCAGATACCTCCTATGCTCACAAGATTCCTCCAACCAATTTAGTTAATCCTTAATTGAGAAGCTACGGCCTATTGGAACTATTGGTCACACATGAAAGCATGACCCCTCGTGCCTTCATGCTTGGAATATTCTTCATGTTGAGGGCCGACCCTTTGTGTATCCAAAATACTCTTCATAAAGTGGCTTGAAGGTATATTGTTGACTTGGAAATGCTAACATTATTTTTATAAACTTTGGTCAGCGAATTTATAATGAGCACATGTGTATTAATAATTCAAAGAAAACTTTAAAACATGCTTTTACTTAACTATAAAAAGGAAATAAGAAAATTAAATGGAAAATATGTATATACCTTAGGAAAGCTGAAAAAAGGTAGGTAACGAGTCTCTAGCATATGAAAGAGGCAAAAAGATATGTATATCATAGGTCATAAAGAGGCAAAAATGTGTCAAAATGGATGCCCATAAATCTACAAAATAGACTAGACCATCTATATTGTCATTGAAATCTTCAAATAAGTCTCTCTGGAAGGTCATGTGGCATGTTGCACCTGTGTCAAGTAGTCACACATCTATCCAAGAAGCAAACAAAGTGTTAAATAAATCTTCATTTACTCCAATTTAGCAATGGGAAACAATATAATGAGCAGATTCATGTGCTTTACCTTTCACCAGATCTGATACTCTTTTTCTTCTTTTTTATCCTTCTTGTCTTTGATCTTCTCCCATGCGGTTCTGCATGTCTTTGCTTCATGTGATCCATTCTTTCTGCAAAAGGACATAGTGAAGATAGAGGGTCAATCTCGAAGGATTAGGTATATAACAACAACTATTATATTTCAAAAGGAACAAATTCATGTGCTAACATACACTCCATGCAATTTATGTTACTTTTCCCAAAAAGGATTACAATATATGACAAACGATAAGATAAATTTGGTAAGATATGCTTACACATAGCCACTGGGAACAAACTTCTTTCGTTCATCTAAGAAATTTATCTCTCTTTTGACTAGTAGGAAAATTGCATTACATGATTTAATCAAAAGAAAGGACAAGTTTCAATTTCTAACGTCATATTTGATTAGTGCACCATCCAAGAAAGACACATCTTACATACTTCACAATTTCTAGTTCTCTCACATGCAACTTATTGGGTTCAATCTTTTCTAATCAGACATCCTAGATCGGTTGCGATGAAATTGCATATACAATTAATAAAATTGTGAATAAATTGAACATAGTATTTAAGAAACAATGAATAGAGCAAAACATTGAGGTGGTGTTCTCATTTTTTTAATAAATGAATGTACCAATGGATGCTTAAAGTTGTTCTTGCTCATTTCAAAAAATTAAGATATGTAATTTATCGATCTGGCTATTACTAACATGACAATGGATACTGTATAACTCATGGCAGATTATCAATTGACTTTGTCAACTTCTATCAACTAGGCAAATTATGGCTTCCCTTGCAATTTACATGACTGACTGGCACTTATGCTGACATGTCCCATCATATTGAAATTGTCTATGCATCCCTATTCTCTATCCTTTAGTTCTCATTCCTTATGTGAGTTGAGTCAACTAAGCACTCGATAAGTCCACTCAATTCAACTTAAAAATGACCCAAGTTTACTTGGGAAGTAAATACTTTGTCAACCTTGTTCCTTATTGATATAATTGTTTGTACTATTTTCAAGTCACATTGACCTGTTTTGGCCATTAGAGAGCAATAATATAATTTTTTTTCTTTCACCAACCCTTGTCATGTTTGACCAATACTTGACACGAATGACCAAATTTGTCAAATATAATATGATTTTGTCAAGTTTCACCGATAATTTGTGAGTTTGACAAGCCTCATCGAGCTTGATAGACAATGTTGGCCAATTGCACATGAAACCTAAAAGTGATGAAATGCTTACCTTACGGGCAGCAAAATAAAAGGCAAATGCATCTACAGATTCTACATGCATATTTCAACAATACTATTTGAAAGAGAAAATGCCTTTTATGTTTACTTTGATGTTTGTGAAGATAATTTTTCACAGAATGAAAAAACACGAATTTTTATTTTGTGAATTTAAAGTATTTTTCTGGAAATTTCTACTAACCATGTTTTATGTTGAGTATTTCCCAGGTCCATGTTGTTATCACTTATAATTGTCCCTTGGGGAATCAATCAAAAGGGGATCTGAATAATCAGCTTGGGGAAGGTACCCCCATTGTTGGTACAATCCCTCACTTCCGGATTAGTTCTTGTTACTCCATGGGAGGTGTCCTTGAAAGATCTAACCACAAAATGTGTGATAGAATACTACAAATATACACAAACCTCATTGATATACACTCAAAAGCCCTTGAATACGAATCTATATCCCTCAAATCAACAAGTAAAAGCTTCAGATCTGAAACATAGATTGCAGATCTGCAAATTAGTGCTCTCAAATCAACGGATAAAACCTTTAAATCGGTGAATATAACTTGAAAAACTGCAAACAAAGTTTTCTGATCTCCAAGAAACGCTCTTGAACAACAAATATATTATTGAAAACATTGAACAAAACTCTTAAATTCTGCAATATTTGAGTTATGATTTCTATGTGATCAGTGCCAAGTCCAAGTGGGAGAGGTAGGAGGTGGAAAAGACAAATACCAGCAGGGTAATCTAAGATTAAGTCTTGCTGATTAGAAATCCTAAAATATGAATCATAAAATCTAAGAGAGAAATCGCACATGAGTTGCATTCTCAACCATCAAAAATCTTTATAAATCAGACAAACTTCTTCCATTAATCAGAGACAATGAGACAACGAAAGTGCATAGCTCTGATAAATACAGATCAAACCTACCCTAAGGGACCTGTTGATTGCCCATTTAGCACCGGTGGTCAACTCATGTGCCATGAAGAGATGCATCGTCGGATGCTCAGTATGTTGAAGACAATTTGGTTCTACTGGGCATTTTATGCCTCCAGCACAAAATTTTGTAAACGGAATTTCTGCACCCCTGCTTGGGTTAATAATGTAATAGGTCTGCATGGATCATAGTTAGGTCAAGTACCTTGGGATGTTTTCATTGGGAGAGTTCTTTTAACCGAGGGTTTTTTATCCTTAAGTTGTCAATTGAGCTTTTCATCCTAGTTGATTTCCCATGAGTTTTTCCCTCACACTTGCAATAATTCCTCCAAAGTGGTGAACGACGTTCTAATGGTCTCATCATTTGGTATCTCTTGTTTAGGAATGATGTAAATGACCATGTTAGACATCTTAGAAAGTTTCGCGGAATTCCGTCGAGTCTAGATTAGTTTTTTTATTTAATTAATTTTTAATTAAATTTCCCTAAGTTTGGAGGTTTAATTATTTAATTAATTAATTATTTTTGAGCAATAATTGTAAAAACTAGGTCCTTGGACTTTTGATAGGGGTATTTGTACTCAAACAAAATGGAATAGCACCCCCTACATCCATGGACCAAGTTTCAGCTCAGTCGAACAAATTTAGCCATGGGTTTGTCCACCCGGAGTGTCAGTCAATCTAAAACAACAATTTTAATTGCTAAAGTACAAACATGGAAAAAATGTAAAATTGTAATAATGAATTTAGAGGATGTAAAATGATGGAATAAATGTTAGAGAGATCCTCCCTAAGCATAACATAACCCTCCCAACCTTTTCTAACCCCTTTCCCACCTTCCACGCTCGAAAGTTACGCCCCCCTATGGGGATTGACGTTTTTTTCTTGGTGGTGGATGTTGTGACTTAAATGAGACCCCCTCTCATGAGTTATGACTCCCTTTAACACCCACATCACCTCCTAGGGTGATCCCACTCCCTTTTTCTCATTAATCCCCCTCCATTCCTTCCATTTCACCCTTTTTTTGCGCCCTCCAAGAGGAGTTACGCCCCCCTCCATCTAGAAACTCCACAAATTATTTTTTAAAAATTATTTGAGACCTCTCACTTTCCTTGGCATCAATCCCAAGGCCTCCCACACCTCTTTTCTTGATCCCAACACCTCCTACATTTTCTACACCCTAGATCTAGCTTTCAAACCCTAGATGGTGCACCCTAGCCTTGAGATCTACTCATTTGCTTGGTGGTGGACACTTGGATTATATCCAAGAAAGGTAGGTTTTCCTCTCCAAGTATAAATAGATCTCATTTATCACTCCCAACTCACCATATCTTGAGCTATTTTTATGCTACTTGATTTTCCACACTCTCTCTCTCTCTTTTCCATCCATTTTCATTTTCTTCTCTTAGGGTTTTGGAGCAAGTATTTCTCCAAGATCCCTCTTCTTGAAGCAATAATAAAGGAAACTTTGGAGGATATTTTGGGAAGATCTACAAGTATTTGTATTCTTGCAAACATATGAGATATAATCTTTTCAATTTGATATGATGCATGTATGAATGGATCTTAGGTAAAGTATTTTATTTAAGTAGGTTTTGCAAAGAGTATTCTTGTGAATCTATATATGTGGTTAGCTAGATAATGTGCAAATATTTTACTTATTCGTTTAACCTTCCATATTATCCATTGTATGCATGCTATTGTGTTGAGTTTTTGCAAGTTGGACTTCAAGGGTTTTATTAGGGTGCCTCTTGGAAGAGTCTCCCTTTGGGACTTTCATACACTCCAAGCATTCTTCCTCTATTGCTCATTCTCTATATATTTCTATTGTAGCCCATATTTCAGCTAGCATACTTAGTCTTATGGTCATCAAAACTTAAATTTTTTTTCCCTAAAAGGAAAATTTTTTCCAAGCTTGTATTGTTGTGTGTAGCACTCCTAGAAAGGGAAACCTTGTTGTTTTTGCAGGTTCAGATCTGATTTGGAGAGGCTTGGCTACATCAAGAAGTCCACACAACACTAGAAAACCCTCCAAGGGGATTGGTAGCTATCTCTTTAACCTCCTCTTTCATTTTCAAGCAATCTTTTGTCATTTTTTCTTTTTTATGTGCTTGTAGTAGCTCACATCTAGTGGGATAAAAGGGTACGGCCCCCTCCCACATGTGATTTTGTGGGTAGATGGTGTGTGGGTAGATCTTGTTTTCATTTGCCTCTTTTTGCCTTTCTTAACCTAGGACATGGGGGTTTAAATCTTGCTTGTACCTTGTTCCTTATTTTTGGATTTTTTATCTTTCTTAGGGCTAAGACATAGGGTTTTAGAAGGAGAAGTGGGCTCCTTCTCAAACCAAGACGTGGGGATTAGGGTTTTTCTTGTTTGCTTCTTGATTGGTTTGTTTCCTTTTCCCTTCTTTGCTTGCTTGTTTCTTGGTTTGATTTTCTTCTTCCTTGCCTCCTCTTTCTTGCTAGCTTGTGTTTTCCTTTGTCAAATAGTCTTAATAAACAACAAGCTTATTAATTGCCTACCTAGTTGGGAGAGGAATACCCCAAAAGGTTAGGTTAGGGTTTTTTTTTTTTTACACATGGTAAATGATCTAACTGCTAAAATGTTTTAAATCTTCTAGATCTAGATCTAATACTTGAGTAATCTTTAGCTTAAGCCTATTGGGCATCTTAAATCAACTTAACTAGATCTCATGCATGCTTGGTTTTCTTTCAAGTCTTGATCTTTATCTTACATGC